>JAYMTF010002902.1:0-16690 GCA_036897485.1 Pelargonium nanum | reverse complement strand
CGACCTCCTACGTGGAGATGTGTGTCTTGACCATTGCGCCACCCCCTAGGGGCAGAAAAAGATATTAAAGTCTTTAACTAGTGTCTAACAACCATCTAACAATAACATTATCGAAACGTGATTGTAAGTGAGGGAGATGCAAGATAAGGTAGGGACGGTTTTGTTTAAGGTCGGTTTTCACCTGACTATATACTAGAAGGAAATATTTCTCGAAACGTGAAATAGAAATGTGAGTGGAGAGTGGATGTGACCATTCGGATAATTCGATTTGTTCGAATTCAGGTCAAATTGATAAATATAAATTCAAACTTGAATCAAAAGAGGTTCAAGTCCGATCAATTAAATGAACGGATTTGAAAAATCTCTGATGATTGCAAGCTGGAGGAAAGGACGATTTTACCCTTTATAAATGAAAATCATCAAAAAATGTATGAAATACGTCGACAGCAGGATTCGAACCTGCGCAGGCAAAGCCCAACAGATTTCGAGTCTGTCTCCTTAACCACTCGGACATATCGACTTTTGAATAAATTTTTCTCCTAAACTTATTTAACAAAGGTTTAAAGTATGATGGGCCAAACTATTGGGCCTATAGACTTTTGTCCTTGAAATTTGTAGGCCCATGTTTTAGTTTTAAGGTTGCTCAAAAGACCTCTCCTCATATGTGATATCTTTGTCATGTTGGGAAAATCAATGTTTTTAAAATGCAATTGGAGGTCAAATAGGTAAATTAACAAGGTTATCGACTCGATTAGTCCAACTAATTTATATGTTTTGACAAGATCCAATCGAAGTTATCGGTGTGGTTCCATTTTTACATCATTCTCCGAAAGTAGATTGTTGAGTTGAACTGAGTGCACCTCTTATTTTTTTTAGTGTAATGACTAGTTGGGAATCATATTATTTTCAAATAAAAAGACTAATAGAAATCGATTTTTGTTAATTCAGATTGGTTCGTACTAATTTCTTGATGCAGATAAAATACGAAGTATTGGTCAAACTGATTGATGCAATCGGTCCAATTTCCATTTTAAAGTTGGACACCTATATATGTTTATAATTTCAATCTCATCCATAACATGGTGTTTCACAAGGACAACTAAAAAGAGGAAAAAATCATAATAGTTTGTCAATTGATTTGGAATTTATTGGTGTTTTCAAAGACAAAATTAATGTGGGTTGTTGGATTTTCATTTTAATCAATAATGGATGTGGGGAAGGAGAATGTTGCTCAAAGAGACATTATGTGATGGCCAATAGAACCAATGGCCAAAGAATGTTCCAACACCTTTCATGGCTTCTTCACCACAAAAGCATTACTACTAGTACTTACCTAATTGATTAAGCTTGCCCTACCACTACCTCTAGTTGGTACCATCTAGATATAAGTTGATTATTTAGATTTGAACTTGTGAACACTTCAAATTCGGCCCGCATTTTTTTGTAAGTTCATGTTGCATACAAATATACAATAGACCCAGTTGATTTTTTAATCGGGTTCACTTACAAAATTTGTGTGTCGGGTTGAGAAGATATGCATTCACCCGAAACGTTTTCTTTGTAAAATCTGTAATCCACACCTTTCAAAATACATGTTTGGATTATTTTTTTCCACCCAAACTCGTGGAGATCCGACCCACACTTTTCTATGTTTTAGGCGCATACAATAGTTATGCACTCACCTGCGGATTTATGTAAGAGTTGTAATTTGCAACTCTTTACTAAAAGAAATATCGCATTTTTTTACGGAAACACAAATCAATCGTCGCAAAAAGTGTAGCTGTTTGTGGATTTTCACAAAAAAAAAGTTAGTGACAACTGTTTTGAGACTTTTTGTGACATATTTTGATCGATGCTAAAGGAAATCTTTCTGTAGTGATTATTGTTTGGAATCAAAATTAATTTTATTCATCGAACCCTAAAAACTTAACACAAATTCTGAATTTTCTATGTAACCACATTTCATATGTATAGTTAGGCAGCAATAGTTTTCGAAAAATCCCATAATAATTATCAACTTTTCAATCTGCAAAGCAAAATTTATTTCTCCACTCACTAATTGGTCCACATCTTAATTGAAATTAAATTTTGGACCACCTATCTTTAATTACTCAATTTCAACCACAAGTTTTGTTTAAGAATTGACCCATATTTGTATAATATGATCTCTTATTTGTTAGTACAATCTTTAAAATTTATTTTAAAACCATGCATGAGTTCTAGTGGTGTGGTTTTCATTTTCTCAATTAATGCATGAAATTAATTCTCTATGCTCTATTATTTGTTTTCATTTCCTTGACAGGAGGAGGATAGGGAAAGAAAATGGATATTTGCATTCAATTCACATTGATTTGCTTCACTTGTATTTTCTATTTTGTGAGCTTTGATTTGCCATTTTCAATGACCCAACAATAAGAATGTCTTTCCTTTAGAGTGTCTATTATTATTACTTTTTAATGAGTTCTTTCTTATTAAAGTTACGTTACGTTTAAGAGTACCACTTTGATATAACATTACATTTACTAAAACTTATTTTAGTGAGCGGAGCTCTAATAGTTGAAAGAACCGAGACACTTTGATGTTCAAATACTCCTTATAACAATGTTGTTTAAAGAGGTCGATGCTTGATGAGAATCTCTAAGTGCAAAAAACTTTGGGTGACAAAGAATGCACCATATTCTTCAAACTCCTTCTTGATTTGCTGGATCTTGTCTAGCTTTTTCTCGTTACCAGCGATTCCGGCGGATAGTCGTCGCTAGATAGCAAAGAACGCATCAGAACAACTATTTTGCCGCTAATTATCGATGAATTGAAGACTCTCACTAATCCGTCTCTGAATAAACATTTTGAAAAATCAATTATACAGATTTAATCGTTTTAATGTTCATACATCGATAAGCATTTAGTATTTATTTTACAATATTGATAATTTACCACATCTACCAATTATATTTGGTGGGGACTTTTGGTTAGATGGGATCAATTCAGTAGGAAAGGTGTTCTTGCTCAGATTCTCCATTCAAAGAATGCAAATATTCCTATATTCTCCACCATGAAAAGAGACAAGACACCAACATATATACCTATAAAACCTCACTTTTCAATGAAATCTCCAAGGACTAATAAGATGCTACCAAATGTGCAATATTAAAATGGATATAGAATTCAACTTTACAAAATTAATGAATTCATGATATTCTATTAAATTTTTAATCACACACTTTAGTAAATTTATCTGATGAAAACATTTATTTGAACACGTCAAATCGTGTTGTGTAATTTTGAACTAAATTATTTTAACACGTTGTCATCCCGCTCATAATTAAGTCATACTCGTATTGCGTTACTCAACATCTTAAATAATCAACTGAATGTGTCAAAGTTACCCTTATTGTAATCGAATGTTTTGTTGATTATTTTCGTGATCTTCCAGAGCAAAACTTTTGCGTGATCAGTGACATTAGACTTCTGGACGTCAAAACGTTAATCTCAATGACTGGTGTGATAGAAAAAATAAGTTTAGTATATGTTTTTCAACGAATTTTCGGTCTTTTAATTATAATTAGGTTTCCATCATTGTCCTTGAAGAAGCATGCATCAAGTATAGTGACATGCATGTTTCTTGCACTCATGCACCCTTGGCTTGTGCTTTACGAAAATTACTACAGTATAATTTATTTCTGAGCTTTATTTGCCATTGATTAGCCTTAATTAATTAATATTCAACATCAATCAATTAATCTTTTTCAAAAAGTCCTCTACAACTCTCTAAACATGTTGCTCTTTAGCACAACATTTTAATCCACACTACAATTATCACTAAAAATCTCTTAACATGTTTTTTTTTCTATACTAAAAAATATCATAATTTAGAGTTAATAAAAACGGGCGATGACCGATTTTAATGAGGTGTCATAATTCATCAATATTGGTTCACTCTAACTAGAGTCAAATACCTAATCAAAGAGTTGTTTTGATATTAAAAAAATCTTGTTGAAAAATAAAAACTTAAAAAAAGTGACGGATCCGTTTCCGTCGCTGGTCCGTCGCTACTCATGATCAGCGACGGATCAATCCGTCGCTGTTAGACCATTTTCCTGTAGTGTGTAAATATGTGAAATGACAAAAATTGATACAACATCTATGAACCCTACCAAATTGAGTGGAAGCAAATGGAAAATTCTTGGGTTTTCTAGGAGGATCATGAAGAAGCTACAATAGTACAATGTTGTTGCTTAATTTATTGGCTTATAGCTCCTTTGTTGGCCTCATGATCTTACACATATTTGTGTGTCCATACCCACATTGCTTTGTATTTTAGTTACCATGGTTCATTAATATGTGTACATTTTTGTGTGGTGTTTAATGGGTTTGCATGGTTCGTTTTGGTCACTGTTTTGTTAGCTGGAACCTACGTAACGTGCATGGTTTTCTGACATACAAAAATTAATGTTGTTATCATCAGAAAACTTGGATTAGATTTAGGAACACAAGTTGAATCTTGTGGTGGTCGTAGCTTGTCTAATTGTCTTCTTCATCAGGTTAAATCAAAATTTGCAGGTTGAACTCACTGTAGCAATGGTGGACAGCAAGTGGGTCCCTCATAATCAATATATGGGTGACACTTTGATAAGATAGAGATGAATTAAATTAACCGGGAGTCATCTACGATCGTTGGTTGAGCGGTATACATATATATGTGATTATACACGAGGGTTCGAAATCGAGGCTCCTCTAAAGTGTTGGACGTGCTGGCTGATTCAAAAATATTATACGCATCTTTTTTAAATGATTAAAGTCAATCAATACTACATAGCTTTGATATTCTTCTAAATCGTTTATTCAAAACTACATCATTTTTGGTGTCTAAATTACTTAACTTGGAACACAAACATAACTCAACAAATCTTGCATATAGAACCAATATATTTGAAACGACACGATTATTAAGATTAATTTACAATTATATTATCAAATGTGTGTGTTGACGTATATCGTAACACGACACGATTACACAACGCGTTGAATTCCCGATAACAAACCGAGAACATTGGTAAAATATGTAAATCCAAAAGTTAAGAGTTAAGACCTCCTTAATAAGGCATGATAAAAAAAATTAAATTAAGGTCAAAGAAAATTGTATAAAATAACATTTTATTAGTACGGTCACGGTTTACAGAACAGGCCGGTCAAACAAGTCAACCATGATGATGATGAGTGCTTTGACGGTTTAGTACCGTTAACACGAACAGCTGAGCGCCGTTATGTGTCCTAACTACCAGATTCGATGACGTGGATGAATCTGAGCCGTCCAGTAATAAACAAATCTGTCGTAGACTGTCCGATCAGTTGCACGCGGTTTTTTGCTTTTTGTGTACACAATAATGAGGAGGAAGATACAGGCGTGGGTGAAAAAAGATTCACCCCGACAGAGTTACTGATTTACTCAGTAAAAATTCAGTGTAAAATTATTTTTTACTTTTCTAATCATCACATTTACAGATGCAAGTACTCACATAGTACATGTCATTGGAGTTGACCATTTTCATATATATATATACACAAGTCAATTAATATGAGTTTTCAAATTTACACTAAAAAAAAAGACTTAAACACCTTTCAAACAACCTCAAAAATACAAAATTACAGCTTAGACACTCAACAAAACTAAGTTGTCTCGTTCATTGATTTGTTTTGCTTAGATCGAACAAGTCTCAGTCCAATCCGTAAATATCAACATTTGAGCTCAAAAACATTTCATCATCTACATCATAGCGACACTCATACTCAAGTATTTATAAATCATATTCCAAACTACACTCAAGCAAAATGTGATGTTAAACGCTTTGAAAATTTTCTACACGGTAAAATGATCGGAACACCCTCTGAACAACCTTAAATTACGAATTTACGCCTTAAGACACTCAACAAAGCTTAGTCGTCTCCGTCGTTCCCCATTTCGCTTGGTACAATCTACCCATCCCGGAAATATCAACATGTGAACGTAAAATGTTCCATCCTCTACACTATAGTGACACTCATACCCAAAACACTAAAATCACCTAATTAAGTGAAATATTCTCAAGTTAATTAATAAAGAAATCTCGAGTTCAGACTCTTATTTATTGTCAAACATACGTGGTAAACGAGAATCGCTTTCGATAATATTTTTTTTACCCGATTAGAGTCTCTTCCGCTCATATCTTGCAATAACAAATACACAAACATATGCATACAAAACATACATTGTGGTTTGGTCTAGGAATGTGTTTGTTTAGAGAACAAGCAAGCAAAGCCATGTATGTGTGTTTCTCATTGTCCTCTCTCTCTATATACTTTCATATATTATTGTCTGCTTTCCAGCAAAATTTGCCTATTTTATAATGCCTTGTCCTCTTCAATTATTCCCATTTTTCTTAAAAAGTTATTTCCCGAGCAAAAATAGAAATACTTCAAAATAAATTAAAAAAACAGCACAATAGAGAAAAATAATAATACGAAATTGGATATCATAGAATTGTCTCGATCAAATTTTGAGTGAAAAATATGTATAAATTCGCACATTTTATAAGTAAAATCTGAAATTTGACATGAAATCCACATTCTTTTCTTGATGAGTTCAGATTAGTTCCAACCCGATCCGAGATTCGACCCCAAATCCGAACTGTTGTTATAGTTTTATAGCTTTTCGAAAAATGAACAACTATTCATTTTGTCCCGAATTGGTATTCAATTTTATTTTGTTCGAATTTGGGTATCAAACTATTCATATTGTTCCCTTTTAGACCAAATTAAAACAATATGTATAATTTGGGAACCAAATTAAAACAAAATAAATTAAGGGACCAAAATAAAATATTTTTGCTATTTTTTTTCTCACTTACTATTTCTCTTATTTTCACTTTTTGTATGTGTTTTCGCTGTCTCCTCCATCCGTGCAAATACTGCAATTTTTGCTCTTTGTTGCCTAACGTGCGCCCTCTGACATCGCGCACTTTAGCGACAGCAGTGCTTGTTTTCAGGGTTTTTATTTATTTACTTAAAACAATTTATTAATTTAATTTTAAATTAGATAATTAAAATACTACTAAAACATAAAGAGAAACACACTGTTCAAAGGTTGCCGGAGAGTACAGAGCGACCTGTCGGCTGATTTTTTAAATTTAGCATTTTTAGTAAACAAATTTATGAACATATAAAAAATGTTAAGATGCTTCAGAAAAAAAATGTTAAGAAATGTAAAAAGTACTTTTAAATTTTAAAAAAAATTTAACGTGTTTGTATCATACTAAAAGTTGACAATATATAAATAGGTCAACATCGCACGTTTAAAGGTATTTTTTTTTTGTTGACAAAACCACCGCTCAACATATAAACTAATGGTAATATTTGAATAATCGATAAATATTATACAACGTTTTGAGACGGTGGCATGAGCTGACACAATCACCCCAGCTTTCAGCTTTGTCACTGCGCTTGTATTTTCTTTTTATACTCAGCATAAACAACATATAACTACAAAATTAGTCATTTGAACACGTTTATTTTGTGCTGTGTTGTTCGTACGTATAATTGTCAGCTTTACGATAGAAAATAAATTTTAAAAGAAAAGCAAGAAATTGTTAAAATACATTACTAGTAATAATTATGAAGCTAAAAATGAAAGGAAGAACAGAATTTACAGAAAGGCCCAAGAAGCTTCTTTTTCTGTATAAACAAAACCAGCTCCTTTTTAGAGCAACACAACCACAGTGTCTCTGCTTTGTCTCTCTACATACACACATTCTCTCCACTTTTTTCTCCATTTTCTCTCTTGCCCACCAAGCCAATCCTCTTCTTCTTCCTCACCCACCTCTCAAGCTTGAAACTTTTTTCATGTCTAGGCCTCTAGAGCATGACTACATAGGCTTAACAGAGACTTCTTCAATGGAGAGAACAAGCTCTGAAAATCTCTCACCCTCTTCTTCTTCTCTGAACCTGAAGGAGACTGAGCTCAGGCTTGGCCTGCCTGGCTCTGAGTCTCCTGAGAGGAAACCAGGTGGGTTCTGTGTTGTTGCTGCTCCATTGAAGAGCCAGCTTGTTTCTGGGTCTAAAAGGGGCTTTTCTGATGCCAACATTGATGGGTCTTGTGACTCTGGGAAATGGGTTTTGTTCTCTCCCAGAGGTTTGGAGTGCAATGACAAAAATACCCTCCAGCCAGGACTAGCCATGAAAGAAGGTGGTGGTGGTGGTGGTGTTGCTCAGTCTTCAGAGCCAGCTCAGGACCAGAAGGATCATGGTGGTGGTGCACCAGCAGCAAAGTATGGTTCTAGTTTCTTTATTTACTGCTTTGAAAATTTACTGAAACTTGAGATTTTGAGCTTTTGAGATTTTGAAAATTTACTGAAACTTGAGATTTTGATCATGAAGGATCATGTCCTTCATGATCTTACCCTTTTTTTGTCTCTGCATGTTCTTTATTGTATCTGCTTTCTTGTTTGGTTCATAGCACACCAAGAATGAGCTGTTTTGTTGTTGGAGTAAATGGGACTCCTATCTCTTAAACATGAGGTCTCGAGTTCGAACCATTGTCTCCCCAAAGTTCTTCATTGGGAGCGATTCCCGCTTGAAGTGGTTAATAGTATCTCGAAGGATTAGTTTTGGTCCCGCACGCCTAAGTAAACCCCTAATTGATCCAAAAAAATGGCTTTTAGCGTATGACAGTGCCTCGAAAGATTAGTTTTGGACCCACACGCCTAAGTAAACCCTTATTGACCCAAAAAATGGCTTAGTTGGGAGTGGTTCTCGTTTTTAGCGAATGACAATATCTCAAGAGATTAGTTTTGGACCCGCACGCATAAGTAAACTCTAATTGACCCAAAAATGGCTTTGTTGGGAGTGGTTCTCGCTTTCAGCGTTTGACAGTATCTCAAAAGATTAGTTTTGGATTCGCACGCCTTAGGACACCCTGAATGACCCAACAAAATGCCTTGGTTGTTTGAGATTTGTATCTTGGTTTTAATCCTCACAGCCTCACTTTTTGTGTATCTTGGTTTATGTCAACAGGGCACAGGTTGTAGGATGGCCACCCATTCGATCCTTCCGGAAGAACACCATGGCGTCTAATTCGGTAAGGAATGGAGATGATTCCGAAGGCAAAGCCGGACCCGGGTGTCTCTATGTGAAGGTCAGCATGGATGGTGCTCCTTACTTGAGGAAGGTTGATCTCAAAATCTACAGCAACTACATGGAACTCTCTTCAGCTCTTGAGAAGATGTTCAGCTGCTTTACCATTGGTATATATATATTCTCTTTCTCTAGTACATAACATGTACACACATACATAGAAAACAAATTGATTCTGAATTAGATGCAAATTTTATCGCTATACCTGAACTTTACCGTCAAAAGTGACTTGCTAGGTATGATGGGTTTATAACGGTAAGGTTGTAGTTTTGTGACTTTGCGTCATGATTCAAGTCGGGAAAACAGCCTCTCTGTAAAGTTGGGATAAGGCTGCGTGTAAAAACGACCTTGCCTTGACCCCAAAATGATAGGAGCTAACGTCGTTTGTTGTAATGTACAACTTCATATTGGGATTCATGTCGTTTAACCGAGGGTGAGTCTTGGATCAACGGTAAGGCTAGAGCTTGAGGTCAAGGATTCAAGTCAGGAAAACAAGTAAGGGTAAGGCTAGAGCTTAGAGCTAGCAATTCGGGTTTTGGATTGGGTTCCAGGTCCAAGAGGTCCAACCCGACCCCAACCTGCAAGGGGGGGGAGATTCTGGGATTTTTTGTGCAAAATGTACGGGTTTCCTAACCCGAACCCGCAAATTTACGAGTTGGGTTTTGGGAGCTCGGGGGTCCGGGTTCCAATTGCCATCTTTTGGTAAGACTGTGAAAGTGACCTTCCTCTAACCCTAAAATGATAGGAGCTAATGTCGTTCATGCTATGCACAATTCCATATCGGGATTTTTGGAACCAATTAAGGAAAAGAGTATTGATTATGCTTTTGAAATACTACATTGCATAGCAGATAAGGTATTGAGTTCCATTAACGAATCTTGACAATCCAGGGCAATGCGGTTCTAATGGCCTTCCCGGGAGAGACAGCCTCAGCGAGAGTCGTTTGATGGATCTTCTCCACGGGTCTGAGTATGTACTCACATACGAGGACAAGGACCAAGACTGGATGCTCGTTGGCGATGTCCCGTGGGAGTAAGTTCTATTTTCATCCAATTTGCCAAAATGTGACTCAAATTTGGGATCATTGTTTATACTGATTAGATGATGAATCATTGTTGCAGGATGTTTACTGATTCTTGCAAGAGACTAAGGATCATGAAAGGTTCTGAGGCCATAGGGCTCGGTATGTTTTACACAAACTTTCTTGCTTGTGCGTTAAAAGAGTTCGTTGAGTTTTGATCTAATATATTTGCTCTCGATGTGCTCGATTTCAGCTCCGAGGGCCATGGAGAAGTGCAAGAACCGAAACTAGCGGGCGGGTAGAACCGAGCTTGACGAAAGAGATGGATTCTGAGGTGTTTTAGGGATTTTAACTTTGGCACCTTGTTCCATAGTTATATATATAAGTTTTTTGAAATTCAATGTCTTTAGGGTTTGCATATTTAATTTATTCTACTAGTTATGAGAAGTTTACTGGAGGCTTATCCAGATTCTATATAGATATATATGCTTTGTTTTCATGTTCTGGCAATTGTGTATTTCTGGATCTCTATTGTTTGTGTAAATGGCTTGCTTGTTTCTGCAAAACCACTCTGTTTATGCTCACAAATTTTGAATCTATAACTTAGAAAGACGAGAGATTGAAGATGATGTTAGTTCGTGTTGTGTTGAAGGCTGACTATGTGCTACACGATCCAACACGAACACGAAACATTTAGTAATCGTACAAAGGATTCCGAGAGTTTTGCTAAAAGATACATAAAGTTTACTCCAATATTGTTTGAAAAACGACTCGAGAGTTCTTAACCATTCTTGGAAACATCACAATATGCGACCAAAGCAAGAAGTGATTTCAAACCGCTCAAACGTCTAAAACACTTTTCTCAACAAATGCTCGAATCCAAGACACTTTTTCTTAAGCGACTTGAATACATTTTACTCGGACTTACATCCGATGTTTTCACTTCTTTCGTATACACAAAATACTTTTCCTTCAAAGCATGACTGGTTTCAATAAGCCAAATTTATAGTGTGATACAGAGGGAAAAATTGGCATATAAGATATGGATCATCAAACATCTCCCTCAGTCTAGTCCAAGTCTCTCAAAACATGGAAAATGATTCTGAGCATAAACATAAAACAAGAAGTATATATGAAGATCAGTCTATGACAAAGTGCATTAACATATGAACAAATGTGAAGGTTCATCAGTGAAACACTACACTACTCAGTATCATCAACTTTGATTTGAATTCAGACTATGGTTCTGATATCTGAAGATATACCATTTGAGTATACCCATTAAATACAGAAGGCTCGAGTTTACCTAAACCAAGTCGCTTGAACAAGCCATACCGGCCATCTTCAACAATTGGAGTAGAGGCACGAGCAGGATCGTATCGTGTTTGATGAGTGAGCGAAGGACCAGCCACTGGAGGGAGCTCCCAGTACACGTCAAGAATTGACTCAACAAACCTGCTGTTGTGGAAATGTTGTGCGTAGGAAATTTGCACGTTAGTGTGGTTGAAGTCGTCCCGCATTTGCCCTCTAACGCCCCACCAGGCTTCTCCTGGCCCACACAACTCTTCGATATCTACTGCCTTCTCCCATAGTTTCTTCCGTCTAGATCTGACCCTGGCTTCATCGCCATCCTTGAAGCAGTTATGTCCACCTCCTGCATAAGATTAAATGCAAAATGAAGCGAATCAATTCAATACCTATTTCCAAAATTGAAGTCAATAATTGAACCGAGTACAATGCAATATAACATGTAGTACATTTTCAAGATAAAATCATGCAGTATACATATAATTAGAGCTCGTAGTTCAGGTTTCGGATCACATACGGGTTGAAAAGACCTATTATCCTGAACCCCACCCCACAACAAATGCAGGTTGCAACTTGCAAGTTTTGAGCTGTGGGTCAGGTTTACGGTGCAGGCTTGCTCGACCCGACATGCAATTTTCTCAAGGCAAAGCTGGCCCAAAAAAATAATTAGGTCCATTTTAATCCAATCCAAACCCGCAAAATGCGAGTCAGATTTCAAAGCCTGTGGGTTCGGTTCCAAATTGGCAGCTCTACATATAATACTGAACTCAAAGTAACTGGGCATAGCACTTTAACGGGTTTGAACAATGACTATTAATAAAGGTTTAAGTAATAGGAAAACGAAAAACTTAATTCAAATCAGAATATGCTTGTACCGATAGTTTTGAGGACTCATCTTTTCCATAGGCAATTAGTGATAAAATATTCACAAAGACATCCAAGTGACAAAATCCCAACGTACTTGGAACACTAATGTTACACGGCAACATCAACCAAAGACTCGAGAGTAGAAAGTTACTAAGAATATATCATGATATGCATGTACTAATGTTACACGGCAACATCAACCAAAGACTCGAGAGTAGAAAGTTCCTACTCAAAAGTAATTTTGTCTGCCTTTTTTTGTTTGTCACAAATTATCAAGTGCAGGCCACCATAACATAGAAAAAGCCACGCACAAAAAAAAAAAATAAATAAAAAAAAAAATAAAAAATAAAATTGAGACATGATATAGATTTGACCAAATCCTTTCACGAACAGCTTGATATAGAGAACAGAATGAGAACACACCTCTTATATAGAATTGATCACATATCTGCCTCAATGAATAATGATCTCCTGTTCCAGTATCATAGTTATCCTCAAAAACAAGATGTCTGAAGCCAGCTTTTAGTGCCTGCTTTAGTCTGCCCACAACATCAGCAAGCAAATCCATCACGAATTAGCAGCTTTATACAAATGAAACTCAACATTGCAGTATAAAAAATGTTTCAAGAGTGAAAAGAGATTATCATTTCAGACTCTGATTACCTTTTCAATTCATTCTGATGGTCGTCAAAGAATATGAGAACCCGACTAAGATCAGTAATCCCATGTTTGTTCATCACACTCTTCCAATCAATACTCCCAAAATCCACAAAATCCTTTCCAGCATAGTACGTACAGTTCCCGTCAACATAAGCAGGCCCCTTCTTTAGGTACTTCTCGGGATGCCGTGGTGTGATTGACAGAATATGTGTGTCTGGCATTGCTTGCCGCAGAACCCAAGTGGAGTGCCCCTTGAAAGCACCACTTTCAATCATTAGATCTGGTTTCAGCCATTGTGCGATGAACCAAAGACCAAAGCTGTGGTCAAAGCCCATTCCATACATGTTGTTTTTTATTGGCCTTGTTTCGTAAACTGGTATAAATTCTTCCAAGCCCTTGAGTAAATCCTTGGATGTCCATTCCACTGTTTTGCCTTGTTTCGATCTGCCTTTTGCCAAGGACAAGAATAAAATGGCACGGTCAGTGAGATCTTCACTATTTAAAACTCACAGCCAGCTCTTTACAGAATAAAAATAGAGCATGCAGACTCCTAGACGACAAATACAGTTGTTGGGTTCACTAAGCAGTTTGTAAGGAAATTTATAATCCCCTGTAATTGTGAAGCTGATGATATAAATTAGTAAATATCAAATATATATAGGAATCTTAAAACACCAATGCCATTAATACAGATGCACCCAATGAAAGTTTATAGCATAAAATCAAAGTATAAAGAATTAGCAGCAAGAAAGGTTACAAAATAGGTAGACAAAACCAATACCCTGAAATGATTCATATTTTCACGTTCACAGAATGTTACACTGTTACATTGCCTTGCTTGATGTACAACATTTACCAATGAACTCGTCATAAGGATGGTATACTAATATAATCAAGATTTATTACTAGGAGTCACAAAGATTTACGAGATCAGAAGACCAACTGTTATAATGGCCATCATTCAAGATGATAGAATGCAACCAAAAACTTCTCTAAAGAAGACCAGCCTCTTTTACCTACATTGTTGCACTGCCTGATTTCAACAACTTCTATGAAATATGAATAAACAAATCATAAAGAATGTTATACTATCACAGTATAACTACAATATATAATGATTTATGAGGCTAGAAGATAATTATTGCATTAAGCAGCTCTTTCAAGAACACCGATCTTGTACTCGTAAGTATCATCTTTCTTAACTACATTTTCTCATAAACAAAACTAGTCATAAAATCTAAAATAACTGAAAGAACACTCACCTAAACCAAGTACCTTAGTTGTATATAAGCTCATTGAAAAAAAAAGAAAAAAAAAAAACTTCTTTGAACAATACCCATAAAAATAAGACCCAAATCAAAACAAGTTCTCAGCAAAGCACCTACCAAACTACAATGACCAAATCATTCTCACACAGCACATTTCAAACCCCAGATCTGAGAAAAGACCTAACATCTCACACTCAAAGATCAACAATTTCCCAAATCTCATCCAACTCTTAAATCTACATTAAAATGTGTCATTATTAATTGCGATTCTTGTACCCATAACTATCATCTTCTTAACCCACATTTTCTCATTAACCAAACAAGCCATAAAATCTAATGCAACAACTAAAAGAACACTATGCTAAGCAAAGTCCCTTAGCTGAATATAAGCTCAGTAATAATAATAATAAAACATATCTCTTAACAATACCCAAAAACAATAACCAAATTACCCCAAATTCTCAGCATCATCTACCAAACTACAACAACCAAATCATTTCTCACACAATACATTTCAGATCCCAGATCCGATTAAAAGCCCAAACATCACACACTCAAATATGAAAACAATCCCAAATCGACACAAATGTATAAACAAGAAACGCAATTAAAATCCACAATTTCAAGCAAATCACGAAAAACAAGAAATGTGAGCAGAGACTTACACCAGGGCACGCCGAGGTAGCCGAAATCGGATTCGAGGCCGTCGAAGCCGATGGGGCGGATCCTGCTGGAAACCGGATCGGAGGAGGAGACGCAGACGAAGTTGCGAGAGTTGTAAACAAGTGACGAGACGGAGACGACGACGACGACGGCGACGATGACGCAGGGCCAGTGATTGCCCAATCGGGACAAGTAATTGGCAGCTCTGGTGGCCAGCAAAGAGAGGTGTAGCTTCTTGGGTTTGGGCTCGCCGCCGGAGTCTCCGTCGCCGTCGAATTGCTGCGCCGTCCGGCGAGAGGATCGGGCTCTGTCCAGCATCCTGGGGCTTCTACAGTGAGACATGAGAGTGTGTGTGTGCTCTGTTTTTGGAGGAACTGTCAGATCCAGATTTTTGTTTAATTATTAAACAATTAATTTTTTTTATAAAAGAAAAAAAGTTTCCATTATTGGAAATTTCATGTAAAAAATATTATCAACAGACAACAATATCATATTATAACTAATTTATCATTAATTTTTACTCAAAAATGATAAATTGTACTATTAATTACAATCATTTATTAAACAACCATTAATTCGGGAATTTGTGTATTATATTTATTTTTGAGAAAATTTATTTAGTGATAAATATTTCTCATTGTACACCGTAGCTAAAGCGTGCGACTTTCAACTCAGTTTTGGATTGGATTGAGATTTAAATTTTGGATTTTGAGCATAAAATACATTGAAATTTGCCGGTTTGTCCGACTCGACCAAATTTGAGTTGGGTTAGTTAGGATCAGGTTAAATTATGGTCGGATTTTGGGTACCCACGAGTTTAGTCTAATTATACCATGTACGTGTTGGGTATGTCACAACATGAATAATTAATTATGCATGTCTATTTTAGAGAATTAACGCAAACATATCCCAGTAACAAAATGTACAAGTCAGAACGCACTAATTTCGCATCGTGTGCCGTGTTATTAAGCCCGGACTAAGTTCATATATAACATTTAATTGTGGCACCTAACCAAGAGAGCCCACCATACACAATAAACAGTCACATTCACATCTCTCAACTACTTGCAATTCCTCACTTCTCTCTCATATTTCATGTTTGTTCTAAAATCAAGAGACCATCAAGGAAACAAAAAAGTGGCCTCTCCTAGAATCTCAAGATTTACCTCCAATTGTTGCAATAAAAGAACAACCACCACTAACAAACAAGAGACATTATTTTAGTAAAACCAGCAATCAATTATAAAAAAAAGTTAAATCTCAACTAAATTTTATGCACTAAGATTTAGTTAAACCAAAAAAAAAAATTGCCAACACTCTCGAACCCGCATTAATGAATTTGTAGTCGTAAAACGTCCGCTTAAATTCACTTACTATAAGAAAATGCACTAACAACGACGGACGGCACCGTCGTTGATCAACATAATTCCGTCGTTGATTAGAAAGTGCACTAATAGTGACGGACGGAACCTTCGCTAATTTCAACACTGCGGATGATCGGCGACGGCCGTCCGTCGCTGCCAACAACGGAATCTTGGACGATATCGTTGGTTGAGTATATATATCACTAGTTATTTAGGTGAGACTCGTTGCTCTCATTACAATATCGTTGTTACATAGATTTAACGTGGGAAACCTTGCTCTGCCCACCCAATTTTAAGGGAAAATCCTGAGTCCCAAATCTTAGGCCTGCAAAACGAAGTAAAATATCTTAAGTGTAGCATAAATACGAGGAATG
>JAYMTF010002901.1:0-16693 GCA_036897485.1 Pelargonium nanum | reverse complement strand
CGGTTTCAATCTCATACAGTCGTACTTTCAAGGAATTATGACATCGGGAATCCCAACCGTCTCTTTTCTATTGCTTCATCACTCATCTCATTAACGGTGTTGTATGTACTTTCTAATTTTTCTATTCTTAGGAATCTTCAATAAAAAGTACTTTAATTGCTGATAAAATATATATATATATATATATTACATGTTAAATTTAGTTTTACGACTTCCCAGAATTCGCAAATCGATTGGAGACTTTTGAGATTAGCAACCGCTGTTTGGTTTCGACTTTTAAGGGTTCTGTGACCCAACGGCAAAACAGTAGGCCACCAAAAAATAGACACGTGGAAATAAACCAGCCGCCACGTGTAGGACTCGTTTCAGTAACACACACAAAGCCGAAATGCAGTTTCACGCAGTAAGTTGACTGACTCCACTCCCTATTGGTAACGAGCGTCGACGACTCGACACGTGTCAAGAGCCATGCAGTTCCGGCTGACCACAACCATCCCGCCGGTACAGAAACTGATCGGAAACAGCCTAGCTGTTAATTACAGTACTAAAATTGAATTACCTGGGAAGTGAACAGCCATGAGGTTGCCATCTCCAATACTGGTAGCCTTTGTCGGGCCTGCCGTGTTCTTGACACGTCAGCTGCGGCTGTATGTACGGACAACTCGCTTCCTCGTAGAGCGGCCGAGTCGACTCGTCGTACACCCACCTCCCGCTGAAATAGTCACACCCTTCCTCGGACTTTCCGATCGAAAACGGCAACTTGTAATTCGCTTTATTGCTCTTCCCTAACCACAACACAAATAAGCCGCAAAACCCAACTCAGTCATCTAGTTAGGGGTCAAATTGTGACGAAAATTTGTGAGACACGTTAATGGTCTCAAATAGGGACAAAAATAATATTTTTCGTAACACACATCCATTAGTGACAATTTAACAATAATAGAAATATTATGTTTCAGTTTAGTCACAAATTACATTTTATAATTGAAATTCATAAATTTGTGACATAAATTTATCACATATCACGAGTTTTCTGGTGCAACTTACCTGCTGCTCCGGCGGCGGGCCGGTCGGGTCGCGGGTCGAACTGGAGCTGCTGGCTGAAAATGCACATGAAATCCTCGCCGTAGAGGATGGTGACGAAGACGATGAAAGCGATTAAGGTGAAGAGATAAGGAGAGATACGAGGTTTTCTCGGAGCCGAAGAACACGGAGAGAGTGGTGTCTTCATTGTCTGAACTCTGAACTCAAAATTGTTTGTATTTATTTTTTTTTTTTTTTCAGTTTACAACTTGGTTTGGTTTGGTTTGGTACGAATTTGTTTGAATAAATATAGGTAGTATGTAGGTTGGAGGAAAATAATGAGAGTGTGCACGAGTACATAACTGCACACTGGAAGTGATCTGTCCCTAGCCGTCGGATTCGCCTACTATTAATTGACTAAAGTCTTGATTAATTATGATTGGAGGTTGTTGTTAACTATTATTAGTAGTACTAATTGTTGAGCTATAATACATTTGGTTGAAATTATTTGTGTGGTGGAAGGGAACAAGTTGTTAAGGGTCACAATTAGGTGGATCATAGTCTTCTCATTTTATTTTTAGATTTAATAGCATGTGTTAGTTTTATAATAGAGATGGTTTTTGTTTATCAATAAAAGGCAAGTTTATAAGTCTCAAATTAAAACACTATTATCTTCAAATTTTAGTATCTTAGTTTTTACGGAAAAAAATCTTAAAATTAATTCATGTGTTTGAATTGAAATTTTAGTCCCTACCTCTAATTATTATTATTATTGTTCGTTGATGATCGGTCAATTCATGTTATCTTAGAGATAATCTCATATGCTTAATTCTAAGTGAAAGCTTTAGATCTAGGATCTCTATATTTTTTTTTATTTCATTTAATGTGGCAGTTAATGTAGTAGTGTTACGGAGAGTAAAGGAAATAGTTGTAGTAAAGCTTGGGTCGAATGAGTTGGCTACACCAAGCTTGCACTTTTGGACCTCAGCCTCAGTAATGGCTCTACTCATTACAAAATTTACAAAAATGGGAACCAAATTGGTAGCTTGCATTCAAGTCTTACAAAATAAGGAAAGTGATTGAATCTCATTGGACGTTAAAGGTGGTGATAAAGAGGAGACGCATTGAAAATCTCATGACCACCATTAATTCTTGTTTTTTTTTCTTTCTTTTATTTCAACCTAAAATAAAGAGAAATGTATTTAACTTTTTCCCCACAAAATTTGTTGGTCTAGTTCCTTTTTCTGTTCCTCAGGAGGTTAAAAGAATAATTTCATGCCGGATGGCCACTCAGCGTGGACAATGATAGTAATATTTAAACAACAATAAAATATTACATGGCGTTTTGAGAGGGTGGCATGCTCATAGGGATAAAACACGTGCTTATAGCGGAAAAAAAATTTCTTCTTCATATTCAAAACACAAAATATTACGCTTATTTTGAGACAAAAAAATATATTACTGTCTAAAAAATTAGCATGTACTGCTGTTAAGAACTTCTTTCCACCGAAATAAAATTCTTATTTTACGTGATATATATACCGTATCTCCATTCAACACGCGCGCGCATTTATATATATATTTCCTTCATGATTTTTCTTTCTTTCTTTCTTCGGATTATTGTGTATCGTCCTGTTTTGAAATGATAGTGAGAAACGAGTAAGGTCATGATGGTTGGGAAATTGACTCTAATGTGACTTGGCTTCTAAGGTAAGCGCGTGTGCAAGAGATGTGAAATCATTGTCGTTGCCTTTCTAATATCTTAATTGTAATGTTGACAACAAAATTTAAATAAAACCTACTAATTTTAAGGTGGAGAATTGGTGAGCTGTTGGTGACATTTCAGGCTCAAGTGGTTGGGTCTCACCTGTTCCTTTTTTTTTTCTTAATCTATACAAGTTCGTAAGCATTTGTTAGGAGTATAATAGTGACCCATCAACCAAAATTATTACAATAATCATGACCTACTATTTTTATTAACCAATTTGTCAATCATCTACTGTTTTTTTGTTTGCATTTGGTACCTAATACAGAAAAATAATCTTTCCTTTTTCTTCCCAAATAGTGACTTTCAGAGAGATGTAATCACTGTATACACTTCACTGAGATTACTGTCAAAATTAGTAAATCACAGCTGAGCTACAAAATGTCCGGCGATGGCGACAGACTACAAATGCTATAGCTAAACCATGAGCTACAATCCAGTGAATGAACTGTTTGGAACTTTCTTGCAGAATGTTTCGTTTCCGCGCTGATGCCATTGCTGACACAACTTAATTCACTAACAAAATTTGATGTGAAGATGACGTTGCTCAAAAGTCTACGGGAGAGTATGAGCTTCGATGACCATGAGTTGGTCCTCTTATTCTCCACACCAAAGACGTGAACAAACTCTGCAGATTCGGAAGCAAAAGGAGGTAAGGTTAATAAGTGATAACCAAAAAACATTCAAGCAAATTTCGCTTGTATTCTACACTAAGAGAAAAACTGCTTCGCACACACATGTTTCCATGACATCATTTAGCTCACCTAAAAGGCTAATTGAGTTTTATAATTTGTTTATTATATATGCATAAAATTTAATCAGCTGTTAGGCAGAAGTCACGGAAATACATAGGATGTAATTGGTATTGAATTTTACCTGTGTTCTTTGAGGTAACCTGCTCCAGAACTCCAAGTTTGGAACAACCTGAGGATAAGGAAAAACATAATAGGGTCAGTAAAAACCATAATGCAGCATTAACAATGCTCATAGCCCTGAATTTACAAAGCCTGGAAGTTTTGCCAAATTGGAAAACACTGTTAATCAGAATGAAGAGAGATCTAGCAAGGACTATCCTGCTCATATAGCTAAGAATTTCAGTGTTCACTAGTCAAACCATAGTAGGGCTTACAATTCATATCCCATCGAACAATATTCTATTGATCATAATCAAAACACCATGGAAATGAAGACACTGTAAGCAAAATGTTTGTGTGTGTGAGAGAGAGGTATTGCACTATTCAGACAGCATATTGGACAGTCGAGTCCATACACCTCTATAATTCCCGACAACTATTCTACTCTCATATTTTCAGGCCATTAAGCAAATGTGAGAGAATAGATTTTTACAGTAACTATAATGACTATTTATATTGGAGATTGTTGGACCCTCTACAAGAGATTCATTTCCCGTTGTGTTCCACAAATTAAATAGTTCATCAGCACTGGGTACTCAGCAATCTAGTTTCAACTATGTTAAAGAATGTGACTTCAGCAGACATGTGTATTGTTTTATATTCAAGATGGGTAAATCACTCAATCCTTCAAGAATAATAAGGTAATAAATACGAAAAAGTTGTTCAAACTTGTTCAAAAAGATATGTATAATTAGTTTTTGGCTTACTATAAGCCGCTAATGGGGTGATGACACCTCCTTAAAAATCCTAGATCCAGCAGGTCGCTCCGCTCCCACAAATAGCCAAAAATAATTTGGCTCGTATTCCTCTCTCTCTCTCTCTCTCTCTATCTATCTATCTATCTATATATATATATATAAAACATATGTAGCTTCATATAAAACATTTAAACAATCAACATAAGTGAGAAAACATACGTTTATGCCATGAGCTCCGAGGAAGAAATGTCGATAAATTGTACCGGCCAGGAGATACCCTCCAAAGAGGCAAAAGATACTGAAAAGAACAGCAAACATCCAATCAAGACAACTTTGTGGATAATAATTGACCATATGGTGGCCATTTGTATAATGTATCTTTTCCCCACCGGCCACCCCCTGTTCTAGATAAAGTAGTAGTAGTAGTAGTAGTAGTAGTATAATATAATATAGTATCTCTCTTCTTTTTCTTTTCTTCTTTTAAAGATGTTTTGATATATATCCTTACATGGTCATGAAGGTACCAAACCAGCCCCATCCATTGCCACGGACGGATACAATCTTGGCACAGCCAGAAGGATGCCATAGCTCAGTCGCCTGTCAGCGCAACAAAATTATGAACCAGAAACACTAAAACATATGCAAACAGCACTGAAAATTTTCAAAAGATTGAATGAAATGGATTTGATGAATTTCTCAACATATATATAAAAAGAAAGGGTAAGCAGACTTTTCTTCCAAATTTGTCCTCATAGGGTTGATTCAGATAAACTTGATTGGTTGTTTATGGACTAGACAAGGCCTTTTTGGAATCAATCAAGTAATATGCTTACAAAGTATAAACACAGAAACCAAATAGCAAAGAATCAGGAATCCATTTTGCAAACCACCACATGAAATCACAACAGTCTCTCTGATTTGTTTATGGCCAGTGGACCATGACATGCATGCAGTATATGACCAGTGGATCATGAAACGCATAGCTAATGTGTTGTAGGAATAACAGAATCATGTACACTCACATAATCACAAGTCCCTAGTTTCTGCAGTGAATTCGGGCCCTGTAAAACAGATTGACAAATTTATGTATGTGACATATCAGAAAAAACAAAGTCTAGGAAAACAATCCATCAGATGAACTATAATTCAAAGGAACATGGCCTTACTTGTACTCCATTTGTATCACAGTTGACAGACACAGAGAGTGAACAATTAACCTTTTTCCCACTACCTGACATCTTAACAATGACACCCTTGTGTGGATTCTCCGTATCTGTCATATTTAGAAAAATACAAGAACTGTCAAATAATAGGCATATATAAGCAGAAGAAAAAATCTATGTAAAGTCACAGCATCAAGAAAGAGACAAACATGGTGTCATACTCATAGCCAATTTAGATTGCTCTAGGTAATGCTAAAAAGAAGGAGATGAGGAACCAAGGAAGATCATTATTAGAAAAAAGGAACTACTGATCTCACCAAGGATAGAGATGCCTATGCTTGAGACATGCCCAATGCTAGTGCAGACATGATACCCTGCACATACCACATAGAACCCATTTAGAACCATAAGAAGGTCTATCCTACTAAATTTGAGTTAAAATTACATAAAATGGATAAAGAAGACACTTGAGTCAGTCCTATACTATAGGGCCAACTCAACTAAAAGCTCAAGCAAGCGCCCCCTCACCGGATAATTAATTATATACTCTTTGACATATGTTTCATGGAGAAAACCAAGGAAGGAACTCAGATGCAATCCTCTCATTGAAATTGAATTCCCCCCGCCCCCTATAGTGACCATTATGGTGTGCGTCACGTGTTATAAAGCAGCATATACTCTCCCCTATGATGCACGGACACTCCCATCTTCTCAACGTAGCCGTGACATTTGGACACTATTCGGATACGTGTCAGACACTTGATTACGTATTTACGTGTTCCTCAATTTTTTTTAAAAATTTTTTTATGTAGATATTTGTCCAACACTCTTATTCTGTAAGAACTTTATAATTATGAAGAACAGGCACCTAATGTATCCCCCATTTTTTACTAAAAATGAATTGATTGAATGTGTCCAACACTCTAAAATGCATTGACGAGCATGACTTTATGTAAATTATATCAATAATATAGCAAATATAAATTATCATTTATTACATATTCATAGCGTATATGTCTATGATTTTATAAAAATTGTGTGCTGCGGTATATGTGTCGTGTCCCGTATCTCGTACCTGTGTCCATGCAACATAGGTTCCCCCACATACAAGAAAGGGCATGCAACATTTGGTTCCAATATTGATGATAGTGTATGTGTTCTATGTTAGTAGATACAAAATAGGCAGGACAGGAACATCAGTAACTCCTCTATAAGGTACACCTTACAGTAATTGTAGCTTGGATACCAGGAATTCTAACTAGCAGTGCAAACAAAGCAATTCGTACAAAAAGCATCTATTCAAGCATTAATATTCTATATGCAGTCAGTATGAAAGTTAATTGTTACACATGAGCTTCTAAGTTGAAAGGGTATCTGGGTATGCATGATAAAAAAAATGAAATGAACATAGGCCTCTGACTGTGGTTCAGTCAGTGATAAAAATAAATGAACATGTTAACCATGTAAGTTGCTGAATTACACATTACATCTGCTCAAACTGTGGTTCAGGAAATGCATACTAACAAAATGCTTTTCTGGTCGAAGTACATGCTTGAGTCAAAGACTCATGTGCACCCACGCAACATAACATGCACATAGTTTTTCAATTTTTTAATCATGCATAAAACATGATGAAACAGAAATACATTACAGGTTTCCACATGTATTCACCTCCGATGTTGCTTGATGCAAGTGCACTACACTCCATGCCACAATGTGATGGACCCCCACAGCCCTGCAACATGAAAAAGAGGAGAAGATTCTTCAAATGCTGTTGAAATGAAATAATCTATGCTTTTTTTAGGACAATTGATGAAACAGTCAGTAGCACTTGTATTGTTAGTTTCAAGCAAAATCCACCATATATGCTGCAAGTGAGCAGATGAGTTGTTAGGTTAGGTCTTTTAACAGCGTACTCCATTAAATTGCTTTGAGGGCCAGCTAGAACACCCCACTTGGTCAAAGTAGAATAGCATCTTCACATAACCCCCCTTATCATTTCTATCCTCAAAAGCCAAGAAGAAAAGAAAAAAAAAATGTATTGCAGAGACTTTCAGAGACTAAGTTTCATACTTCCTCTGTGGCTCCGTCCCAAAATGAATTTCCACTTTCTTATTTTCGCAAAGACTAAGGATGGGTTAGATAGAGTTAGACTTTTCTCCCTAGAACCCCAGGTGCTCATTTAGTAACAAACTCGAGGGGTTTTCACTAACCTATCCTAAGGAATATTGTTGGTACTTGGTAATTCATACGTAACTAAAAACTAAAATAGAAAGTGGACACTCATTTTGGGACAAAACTTTTAGAGAAAGTGGACACTCATTTTGAGACGGAGGGAATATAAATATTGGGGACACACTTATAGTAGTACTCAACAAAAAAGAAAATGAAATACAAGTCTACCAGGAAATGCATGAATATCATTAGTCATTACTTCTCTGTGGCTACTCATCAATGTAAAGAAAAAGAAAAGAGTAAAGCATTTACCGAACAGTCAACACATCTAGGTTGGTCGTGATTGAAAATCATTCCACTGCAAAGCTGCCCAACACAGAGAGAGAGGAGAAATTCAGCTATGAATTGCATTAAAGTAATGCACTATCATATCTAGAATTTCTTAGTAGGAAGCAATCAGAACAAAATCAAAATAACAACCATAGCTAGCACAACTACAAAGTGCTTGGACTTCAGTCTTGACAATGCCACATTTTGATCTGAAACAATTCCAACTTCTGAAAATGCATTGCATGTGCATGTTCAGAACTTACACACTAGCTAACTTATTTCAATAGTCGTAAACAATAAACATCTGCCTCCTGCCTACATACATGTTTATGGATATTTGAAAAACTTTACATTAACCTAAAAGCTTAAGTTGCGGGTCCAACTAGTATATTAAGTGGTCGTTGACTTCACACTCTTTCGATCTAAGATGCTTCAACACTTCCCCTCGTGTACGGGTTAGACAGCAGAACGGGATTTGCTCATGGATGAAGAATTAACGTGGAGGCAACACAAATGGGCATAGAACCAACACCAAACCAACTAAGATACCATGTTAAACTTCACTCTAACCTTAAAAGCATACGCTAATAGGTGGAGGGCAGAACTAGTATAACAAGTGGTCATTAACTTCACATTCTTTTAACGCAGGATACTTCAATAATGTTAAACCAAAAAGACACTAGTTAAGGCTCCTCAAGATATGGCAATTATTAAAGTGATAAAAAAGATCACACGAAAACAATGAAATAAAATGTAACCTGATAGAGCCAACCTGAAACCATACAACAGTCCCATTCACTTCCACCTTATAAAACCTGATGCATTAACATGAGAGCAAACAAAGTGTTACATTTCCTTACAATCCAACTCAACAGGCACAGCTGTTGCGCAAAGCAAACTGAAGATACAGAAATCATGACATAACAATTCATTTAATATTTAATAAATGAAGAAACAGTTCTATTTAGACTAATCTATCGAACCACTCTAAACCTTAAAATAATCAAAACCCTTCAACACCAAGTCACGCCAAAATTGCTCAACCTAAAATTTAAATCTACCCATCTTAATTTAATACACTTACACCGACACTCGATAAGATGTAAGCAATACAAATTGGTGCATTAATTAAGTGAAAATTTACAATGCAAGATTTGTGCATTAAGTAAGCAAAAAAAAATTACAATTACACTAAACTGGAAACCAAATCCGAATCAGATCGGGAAACAAATGGTGGGATCAAATTACACAGAGTAGTTGCAGATTCAGAGAGATGAAGAGAGTACCTACCCATCTTCGCTGAGAACGCCGTGAGGGAATTTAGGGATGGGAGATGCCAAGCTGTAGTTGTAGAGCTTCCGGTCGTCAACAAAGCTATATTCGCAGACGGCAGAGACGGAGTTGAGCCACGAAACAAAGTGTAGAATCGTTAACAGAATAAGCAATTTCATGGAATTGCTCCCAATCACCATTTTTCAACAACAATCTGTAGCAGGAAATTTTCCGTTCTTCATTGCTGTTTCAATGGTTTCGAGTATGGTTGTTGCAGAGACACGAGCATTGCAATCTGCGAGACTGCAAATGGAGACAAGTGTGGTCCGTGTCGTTGTGCTTGAGGGAAGGTTCCGAGACGGGTAAAAAGAGTGAGGCACGCAGGTCATGTGCGATTGCAACACCGTCTTCAACTCTTCATTGTTTTGCCTATTTTCCAATGAGATTTGTACTTTTGATAATTGCACAAAGGCCCGTTTATTTTTTCGGAAAGTCACATTAATCACACAACAAGTGCAACTCTTTCCTTTCGGCCAAAATCTCTCCCCATTCCATATCATCTGCAAAAGACGCTAACCCGAGATTTTAAAAGAAATCTAAAACACTTAAATTGTTTGGTCCAACTAGCCTTAGTACAAGCCTACTTCATTTTTTTTTTTGAAGTCACAAGCCTGATTCATTTAATTGGCCTATCCTAGTCCAAATTTGTCGATTTTCGGTTCAATTTGGCCCAAATTGACACATAAGACATCAAGTCCAACTCATGGTCTATATGGTTCGGTCCACAATCAACCAAACGGCTCATAACCCGGTCTAAAAACTCATTTATATCACACATGTTCATAGTATTCGACGTATCTGTTTATTAAACGTTCTCTATCAATCAGAAGAAAAGAGGTACTCCTATGAATTCATCATAAAGACTGAGGTACAAATATATGCCTAGAACTATGTTTCACATACTCTCATACCGAAGGTGAATTCTAGTGCAACGTATTAATATTCATTTAATGTGCGTTTTTCTTTTATAAGAGACGATTTGAGTATGGATTGACATAAACTCAAATTTGAGTACAAACTAAGTTAATCATGGATGTAGATCTATAAAAGCAGTTGGATGACACAAGAAAAACAATTTTCTGTCAAATAAGATAAATTTACACATCACTAGCTCTAACACAGTTGAGGCTGCTGAGAGACATGGAATGTGGTGGTCTGTAAGCTTAGATACGATTGCCAGTGGCTCTTCCCTCGATGATGTTGACGCAAGGGGGCCAAGGTCACGATGGTGGCGTTGGGTTTGTGCATCGATGATCGCAACAATGCAGGAGGGCGAGGTCGCGACGACATGACGTCGAGCTTCACGTGCCATTGCTTGGAGCAGTGCGGATAGGTCGATAATGCAATGACGCCATTGGATTCATGCACCGATGAAGTTGTGGTTGATGATATATAGATGCAAGAGCAAGTCTCCGCCATGATGCTAGTGAGATGGAAACTTAGAAGAAAGACGTGATTTGTGGTGGAGTGAAGAAACAATCATGTTTATGATGACAACCAAATTGTTAGCTAATTCATGATAATGTCGCTATATTAGCATGATGCAATCTCAGCTAAACTATTAGCCGAGTTTTTCATTTTCGATGAAACAAATTTATGTCAGTTGACTCACACGCTCGTTCGTGTAGGGATTTTATTTTCTCCATTATTAATTTTCTACTAAAATTTTCAGGTAGGTTCTAGTAAAAGTACTTAAGCAAAACCCTCCATGTAGGTCCTGCTAAATTTATAGTACTTAAACAAAACCCCACAACCTCCTAAGCCCTTTCGGTAGCAGCGTCCACGGAGAAACGGCTATGGAGACAGACCCTCACAACCCCAACAAAGCACTGACAAGCACGCGCTTCTCCGACCTCGAGCCGCCGCTCTCCGAACCAGTTCTCGAAGCCCTATCCCAAGGCGGTTTCGAGTTCTGCACGCCGGTTCAGGCCGCCACCATCCCCTTATTATGCAACTACAAGGATGTCGCCGTCGACGCCGCCACCGGTTCTGGAAAAACCCTAGCCTTTGTCGTCCCTCTCGTCGAGATCCTCCGCCGTTCCTCTTCGTCTCCTAGGCCTAATCAGGTTCACCATTACTTTGATTTTCTTATTCTCTGTTTGGTCGCTGAGAAAAAAAAAGAGAGAAAATGGCTACAAAACTAAAATTTGAACATGTAGTTGGATTTTTTGGCAAAAGGAAAGGAACATGAATCGAGCAACTGAAAATCATCAGTTCAACTATCTCATAAGCTGTGCTGTTTGGGAAATTTGTGTCCACCATGGTACAGTGTATATGTTTTTAGGAACTTATAGGTGTGTGATGATTAAATTCTTCTTATTGAGTACATAACTGGGTATTAAGGCTGGGAAGAACTTGAATCCTTTAATTGGTTTGTATTATTGCAACTTTTTTTCTTTGTGGACTCTGTCTAATATTAGGCACACATGTCTTGTGTACTTGTGTTGACATTATTGTTATTATCATTTATAGTTGAAATACTTATTGTTGGGAAGTTGTAATCTTTTATATTACCTTAGTCCGTTTTAGTTGCCAATAATTATGGTGTTGGTTTATGAACTTAGTTTATGCATTTCCTTTAGGTAATGGGGGTAATAATTTCCCCCACAAGGGAGCTGTCGTCACAGATATTCCATGTTGCTCAACCTTTCATTTCGACATTGCCAAATGTCAAGTCCATGCTTCTTGTTGGTGGAGTTGAAGTAAAAGCTGATATGAAAAAGATAGAGGAGGAAGGAGTAAATTTACTGATAGGCACGCCTGGAAGGTTATACGACATCATGGAACGCATGGATATATTGGATTTTCGGGACCTTGAGGTTTGTTCCCTGCCATTGTTCTTTGAATGCCCTAAAAGCTTTTATTGTCTGTTTCATATCAATGTTTGGCATGAATATATTTGAGTATTACTTTAATGATATAGAGGAATGATACTGGCTTCAATAACACCAATCTGTGATGTTACGATTATCATTATAGTTTACCTCTAAGATTTGTGTACAGTTATGTTCATATATCTTTAAATTCTGTAGGCATGAATAGTTGGTGACTGACTTGAAGATAAACTCTAAATGTTATATATTCATATAAATCATATATGAAAAATGGTTTGAGATGTTCAGTTGATAGCATGTAACATTATAATTACAATATGATTTATTAGTAAACGTGTTATTTGGAACAGATTTTGGTTTTAGATGAAGCTGATAGGCTATTGGATATGGGATTCCAGAAGCAGATAACTTCCATTATATCCCGCTTACCAAAGCTTCGTAGAACTGGTCTTTTTTCAGCTACTCAAACTGAGGAGGTTGAAGAACTAGCAAGAGCAGGACTGAGGAATCCTGTGAGGGTTGAAGTTCGAGCAGAAACAAAATTTTTGAATGATTTGAAATCATCACAGCAGTTAGCCTCTTCCAAAACACCTTCAAGCCTTTGCATTGAGGTATACTGTATGCAAGTTTGTATTAACAAATCAACCTCTATTTTATTAACTCCTGTTTCAACTTTTAGACTTGCATTTGCTCAGGGTTTCATATGCCATGTCTGATGGTTTGGCTATATTAGCATCAACACTTGTTTGATTTTCATCAAAACACTTTTATCGTGTCATTACTCCTAGCACGTTAGCCTTCTAACATTGATAGTTATTTTCGGATAACTTGGTTAGTTCCTAAGCTTTGGTGTTATGGGTTTAGGATTGGATCTGAATTGTTAATCTTACTACTACATCAAATAGAGCTAATAAAATATCCAATATGACTAGCAGCATAGTTGGCTAGGTAGTATATTTCTGTAAGCAGTGTGACTGGTACTCCTACTTTTATCATTTATTTCAGAAGTTAATTTATCCTTAATTATGCAGTATCTGATATGTGAAGCTGATAAGAAATCAGCACAACTCGTTGATCTCCTTATCAAGAACAGGTCTAAAAAAATCATAATGTAAGTTTCTCGGGAAATGTCCTGCAGGTATGGTTAGTGTGATCATAGATTAAGGCCAATTATGTCCTGATTGTTTGCTAATATAGTTTTCTTGCTTGTCCAGATACTTCATGACTTGTGCCTGTGTTGACTATTGGGGAGCGGTTCTACCCTGCCTTTCTGTTTTGAAGGGTTTTTCTTTGATCTCTCTCCATGGGAAGATGAAGCAGGTATAATTTTAAAGATTATTAACCAATATCTTAGATTATCAATTTGTTGACTGATCATTGCATAAACTTATTATTTATTTATTTGTTTACCTTGTGTCTGATAGACTGCACGGGAGAAAGCATTAGCTTTGTTTACATCCCTTTCCAGTGGCATTCTTCTATGTACTGATGTTGCAGCTCGCGGCCTTGACATTCCCGGTGTTGATTGTATTGTACAGGTGGATTAGTTAATACTTAGATTGTGTAGTATAATTTTTAATGCTTTCTATAATACTTAGTATACTTAACTGTCAGCCAAACCATCTGATTTAGTATTCTTTTTAGTGAAGCATGATCACCATTTGGATATGTTATTAAGTAAGCTCAATAACTATATGAGATAGAGCATGTAGCAAAATTTGACCGACAAAAACTTGCCAGAGTTGCTTATATTGATTGGACATGTACAGTATTTTAAAGTCTTCCATTTATCTGTAGTTCCTGAAAGATTAATGACATTTTTTCTCTGTTTCTAAGCAGTATGATCCTCCTCAAAATGCAAAGGTCTTCATACACAGAGTTGGTCGAGCTGGTCGAATGGGTAGACAAGGAAGTGCCATAGTCTTTCTATTGCCGAAGGTGTTATCCTCGTGACTATATTTGTAACACAATAATTTTGTTTGAGCAACTTTTTTTTTTTGCTAGTTACCAATGATATGTGTTGGTCTTCAGGTATGACGAAAGTAACTGTATTTGTTTCTGGCTTTGCAGGAGGATGCTTATGTAGAATTCTTGAATATTAGAAGGGTTCCTCTCCAAGAGATGAAATTGTCGAATGATCCTCCTGATGTTGTTCCTCAGGTGAGGGTGTGGTTCAGTCATTCAGTGACCCTTATAATCTATAGGAACAATGTTATTTGAAACATTGGCATACTTCAGTACTACCTTGGAAAAAAATAACTGTATGAAAAATATTACTCTCCCAAAATGTGTGCCCATATATGACTTTGTTGTAACAAATTCAAGTGGTTCTTACTAACTTATTATAGGGTTATTGTTGATAATTCATGAATAACTGACTTATCAAAAAGGAAAGAGGACACTTATTTTTGGGATGGAGGGTGTAATTTGCATGGAACTTTGTTTAGTTATTGGGGGATAAATTTCAGAATTCTCTTTTCATTTGTGTATGGTGCTATCATGGTATTATATTGGTATTTGATTTGATTTGACTGCCCAAAATTCAGCATGGTTAATTTGATACTTATATGCTGGAATATGATGTGATTTCCAAAGACCAATGTGTTTCTCCATTTAACTTATTCTTGTTCAATGTGACTCACAATTATTCCTACTAATTTATGTTTTATTGTCGTTTCCATACCAAGGAAGGAACGTAGCATAGCTTTGCCACTAACTGCTTGCTTATCAAGTATTTGATCTGAAAGAATGTCCTCAATTACATATTTTGTTTACTTTTCTGGTCTTGTGGTAAACTGTTGTTTCAAAACTTGTTCAGATACGCTCTGCTGCTAAAAAGGACCGCGATGTTATGGAAAAAGGACTGAGGGCATTTGTTTCTTATATCCGTGCGTATAAAGAGCATGACTGCTCGTACATTTTCAGGTTATGAAGTGTTCTTATGGAACTTCTTCACGTGATCATATGCACTGCTGTGTCTTTCATGCTTTTATTAACTATTATTTTTATGTCTTTTTTCAGGTGGAAAGAACTTGAGGTTGGGAAACTGGCCATGGGGTTTGGCTTGTTACAACTGCCTTCAATGTCTGAAGTAAAGAACCACTCTCTCTCTGCAGAAGGTTTCACTCCAGTTGAAGACATTAATGTGGAGGAGATTAAGTTCAAGTAAGAATCTTCACTCTATTTATTCAACTGTTAAGGTAGGAGCCATGTAGTCTGAGCAGCAATTGATTCACAGTTAGGGCAGATGAAAATTCCTCTTCACTGTCACATATCAATCTCTGATGCTATCTCCATGCCGGGTCTTATGCTCTGTTTTCCTTCAATCATTTTCCATAGAGATCCAAATAGTGCCTATGGAAAATGATTGAAGGAAAAAGGATATAGTGAAACTCTTTATTTAGCTACTTTTTTCCTTTTTGTTGCGTTTTCTGAGATCCAAGTGGAGGAAATCTGAAAAGGGATCGTAGTTGGTCCTTTTCCTCAAGGGCGTTCATGTGCTCAGAAATTGATGAGAATGAAAATTCTCTTCCTTTTACTTTTGCTGAATGTTAGGAACTAGATACTCTTACAGTAGACGATATTGCAATATATGAAATCAGCTGTAAACCCAATTGCATCCATGCCTTGCTTGCATGTGAACATGTCAAAATGCAAGACTTCTAATTCATGATGATAAATATTTAGGGATAAATCTCGGGAGAAACAGAGGAAGAAAAACTTGCAATTAAAGAAGGAAGCGAAACAGCAAGAACAGAAATCCCAGGTGCAGAACAAACCCCCAAAAGCTGCAGCTACCGTTACAAGGAAGAAGACTGCCAAACAGAGGCGTGCAGCCCAGACAGTCGAAGACGAGGAGGAATTGACCCGGGATTACCGCCTACTGAAAAAGCTTAAAAAGGGGGCGATTGACGAAGGTGAATTCGACATGTTAACAGGAATGGAAGATCTGCTTTGAAATGCATTTTTCATTTAAAGATTATAAGAAGAGAAAGTGCAGGTAAATTCTCAAATCCCCAAGACAATTGGAAGTGATGGGAATTGCATGGAGAAAGCACAGGTTTGTAAACAAGAGGATTGCAAGTAATTATGTGTTAAATCTTTTCATTTTTCTGTAATGTTGCTTTATTCAGATCCATAATTTTTGTAGCTCTAGTAGATAAACGATAAGTCTTGATATTTAATTACTTCATTATGTTGAATGGATAGATAAAGAGTAGAATAATTTTAGTCCTTGCTATGAGTATTGACAGTCCTAAACTATGAACCATACCCACCACATGATGTTCAATTCAATTTGTCTTGTTGATTGATTCGTTTCATGGATTGTCCTTTCACTGTGGAAATGCTGTCCTTTGCTGTGTTTTTCTATTAAATGAGCTTCTTTTCTTCTAATAACTGAATGGTAAAAGACCCAATTTAATCCCCGAACTTTGGTGTTTTGACCCAATTTGGTCCC
>JAYMTF010002900.1:0-16695 GCA_036897485.1 Pelargonium nanum | reverse complement strand
AACTCTCACTCGGTTTGGCCCTCTTGAGGCTTTATATACTGTTTCAGTTTCAGATTACAAAAAAAAACAAGTCAACAATGAATTTCAGGATGCATGAATAATAATATACATAATATAAGTTATTTATGATATCTTGAGTTTGTTGTAACAAAAGTATAATAGGATGCAAATTATCACTAAATTATTTCATATTTTCTGTAAAAGAGTAGAAAGGTGAACAGTTATTTTGACAAACTATATTATTTAAAGGTATAATATAGTGTTGTGACATGAATATATTATTCTCAGTTGAAGCTCAAAGAGATAAATATTGTTATTGTCTTGTACCATTGCTTAGCCAAAATGGTATCTAAGATATAAAAAAATGAATCTTACGATAAAGTTGATGTTGTATATTCCTAACGTAACAGAACATAGTGCGAGCGTTACTCGTGGATCAGATACAGATTGACGGCTGAAAATGACGCCACGTGGTACGAAAAAAGCAGCTGCATGCACTGCTGGACACGTCACGTGGGACCCGCTACATAAAGCAAAACAATTTGGAGGATTATGGAGGCCGAACGAACCTCCCTCGGTTCAGGCTTGAGAGTTGAGAGGCACAACACAGACGCAATTGTGTCCATTTTTGGCGGTTCGGTCCACGTGGCAAGCTCCTGGCCCCACATTGCTGGCAAGCACCTACACAGTCACGACTCACGACTCACGAGCCATTTCCATTTATATATATGGAGAAGAAGAGACGAGAGAGGCTCATTACACAAACCATCAGTTGCGTGGCTGCTTTTGCTTTCGTGAATAGCAGTAGCAGAGCAGAGCAGCCATGGCGATTGCTTCTTCTACTTGTTCCAAATCTCATTTCTCGCTCCTGTTTTGCCTCTTCTTGCTCTCATTTTTCGTTCCGATCCTCGCGTCTCATCAACCTCAACCTCAACTATTTACTGGTAATTTCAAGCTTCTTCAATCTCCTTTTTAATGTCTGGTTACCGTCGTATGTATTTGTTGATTGTGTATGTGAGCAATGAAGATAATGAACACTAATTTCTTGCTAATTAGGTTCGGGGAATGAGGAGATGGAGAGCGGACGTAGCCATTTGTATCCGGAAATTCTCAGAGACGAGGCCGTGGCTCGCCTTAATCAGCTTGGGAAGGTTTGTTCAATGTTCACTTCAGTTGCTTTTAATTTCTGTTGCTTTCTATTGATTAATTTGTTATTGCTAACTGTGCATTGGATTGTCTGTATGCGTTTGATTAAATTGAGAAACAAAAACTAAGCCAAGCTACTTCTTCTAATTAAATCTAAGGATGTTTCAAAATGATCTGATTCTGATATCAATCATTTAATATGTATAATCAAGTACCATATGCTCTTTTGATTTTACAGTAAGTTCCGTATTCATATTTACACCACATATATCTTATCACCACCTTGATCCTAAAAGTAGAAGGAAGAAGACAGGATCTTATCAATCTTCATCAGTGATTGTTCAAGTTGGATTAGTGGTTTATGTTGTCAGTACTCAGGAGTAAATATTTTGTGCTTTGGTCGAGTTGAGGCTGTACAATGTGAGAAAGTAATTTTTGATACTTACAGGAATCATTTGTAATTTGTAAGGGGCTCTAAATGGAGCCTAGTAATCTGATTGCTATATCTATAATCCTTGTACATTTTGCACAAATTTCTGTCTAAATGAAAAAAAAATGGTTGTAAATGTTATTTTCTGATCTGATAGGTTAGTGATGCTGATGAGTATCTGGAGAGGACGTTTTTGAGCCCGGCTTCAGTGAGGGCAGGAACCTTAATCAATAAATGGATGGAGGATGCTGGTTTGAGAACGTTAGCTCTCTACCATTTTACATTCTTGAGGTTGATTTTTTTTTTTTCTTCTTAAAACTTCACTGATGGCTGTATATGCTGCCGATTCTCAGGTGGGTAGACCCTATGGGGAATGTGCATGGTCGGGTTGAGGGAATGAATCCAAGTGCCAAGACTCTGTTGATTGGTTCTCATTTGGTTATTCTCTTCATATCTCTATATCTAATTTTGATATTTATTTTGTTCTCCTCATATACTGATTTGAACAGTGTGCTGTATTCGTACTGATATTTGATGTTTCTCTGTTTGAAAAAGGACACTGTTGTTGATGCCGGGATGTTCGACGGGGCATTAGGTATAGTCTCTGCAATATCTGCTCTAAAGGTTTTGAAGGTCAATGGTACTTTAGGAAAACTGAAGAGGCCAGTTGAGGTCAGTTATATAATCTGCATGTCTTTATTCTGTATTCCCTCCTTAATGACATTAGTGCTTTCTCATAGCTTCATTTTATAACACTTTTGAGATTCCAAATGCATGCAATTGTAATTAGTTCTTGAAGAAACTATTGATACCCATACTCCATCCATTTCTCAATCATAAAGTGACCTTGTACTAAGAAATTGATGTTCTTGTCTCTAATCTTGACAGGTGATTGCGTTTAGTGATGAGGAGGGAGTTAGATTTCAATCTACCTTTTTAGGGAGTGCTGCTATAGCTGGAATTCTACCAGTTTCAGCATTGCAGATCACTGATAAGAGGTTTCTTGCACATATTATATTTACTTGTGATACTGTTTACAGTTAGATACTAAGGCGTTATTATTTTCCAGTGGTATATCAGTGCAAGATGCCCTCAAGGGGAGCTCCATACAAACTTCAGAGGAAGAATTTTTAAAGCTCAAATATGACCCAGAGTCTGTTTGGGGTTATGTTGAGGTATATCTTCATGCTCTGGTTATCCTGAGAGTATATGTGATTTCATTTTAGAAATCACCTAATACTAACAATCAAATCAATAAGCTCTGATTCTGTTCTGCTTTCATGCTTTAGGTTCACATTGAACAAGGACCTGTGCTAGAATGGGTTGGTTTTCCATTTGGTGTGGTGAAAGGAATAGCTGGACAGACGCGACTAAAGGTAAACATCTTATTCTTACATGCTCATCGTCCTAGCAATATCGTGGTTCATTTTTTCTTAGAGGGAAACTCTGTTGTTTCAAATGGAAAAGGACTTGGATTTATGCAGTAAATTGAAATGGAAAAGGGCTTGAAATTGGAATTTAAACTCTTACTCCTTGAAGCCCAGAGCTTTGTTTGGGATGTTTGAACTCTATATTTGTAACATAAAAAATTAAACATCCACTGTAAGTAAGCCAAAACTTTCAGAACAGAAAAATATTTGAAAGATCAATGGAAACTTTGGAAACTTCTGCATTTGGAGCTTTGTTAAAAACAATATTTAGGTTGTTTTCAGTTTTCACCGAGAAGACTTACATGCACTCACTTTGCAGGTCACAGTCAAGGGTTCACAAGGGCATGCTGGAACTGTTCCAATGTCAATGCGTCGGGACCCTATGGCTGCTGCTGCTGAATCAATTGTTCTGTTGGAAAGTCTTTGCAAACGCCCTGAGGATTTTCTGTCTTACAATGGTCAGTGCAACAGTTTAACACTGGAATCACTTTCAACCTCCCTGGTCTGTACTGTTGGAGAGATATCGACCTGGCCAAGCGCTAGTAATGTTATTCCAGGCCAGGCAAGAATAATTTTGTGCACTACTGATCTTAATCAAATGAAAGGCCAACTGGAAATATTTTGTGTTTTGATGATTGATCGACTGCTATTGTCTGCTGTATGGAAATGATCTTTCTGGATTCAGGTCACTTTCACAGTGGATATACGGGCCATGGACGATACTGGACGCGAGGCTGTGATTTATGAGCTATCAAGTCAGTTGTATCAAATATGCGATAGGCGTTCTGTTTCTTGCACCATTGAGCGCAAGGTGCACGAGTCTTTAATTACCCTATCATGCATTTCATTTTGTTGCATGAAGCATATATAACACCGGTGCCATTGTCTGTTGCAGCATGATGCAGATGCAGTGATGTGCGACTCTGATTTGAGCTCACAGTTGAAGTCTGCAGCGTACGGTGCTCTCAAGAGAATGACAGGTGAGGTTGAACAAGAAGTGCCGGTATTGATGAGCGGAGCAGGACATGATGCGATGGCCATGTCCCGTCTAACAAAGGTTTGCTCTCGCTTGCACGTATACTCGGGATGTGATTTTTCTGGTCAGCTTAATATATCTGAATAATGTGCATGATGTTAATAGGTGGGAATGTTGTTTGTGCGTTGCCGCGGAGGCATCAGCCACTCTCCAGAAGAGAATGTGTTGGATGATGATGTCTGGGCTGCTGGGATGGCAATTGTGACATTTCTGGAGACCCATATGTGAATTAGATTATAAGTTAGGTCATTATGTACAGAGACACTGAGAATATATTAATCAAAATTTGTGAAATATGCATCCTGAAGCCAATTGTATCCCATATTATATGGGCCTGAATTAGTTAGCTCACGTAAATCGCCAATTGGTAGTTGGCTGCTTATATATATTTGGCTCTGCATGCATGCAAGTCACTCCACAGAGCAATTATTTGGTAAAATATGACACATCTTTACAGTTAGTAGGAAATTCAGTGAATAGTGCATTATAAACCTTCTTTTTATATAACTTCTAAAGTATGGAAAAGCAAACCTGTTATGTTGATGTTGCTGATTTGATGGTGTGATTAGTTTAAGATAAATCTCACTTAATCCGAGACACATGCATCTAAAGTTTTAATTAGCTTTTGAAATGGATTATTAGACCATGAACACCTCTGTTTTGGCTTTAACATGATTAATTAGAAAGGTATCAAAATTATCAAATTTTGTGTCCGTTTATTGTCTTGTTTCTTTAACCGAATGGAACACATGTATGTTTGTAATGATTCTTGATAATTAAATGGAAAAGTGTATTGTTGATGTGAATTTCAGCTTGATTTTAGCATGTATATTTTGTAGGATTGGTGCTGCCGATCATGTCTATTTCATGTTTAATTTCACAGTGAAATGGTTTTGAGTCACTCATGTCATGGCTTTTTTTTTTTTTGTGAGGCTATTTTTTTGGCAAATGTGGTGTATTCTAATAAAGAATCTTGATGTTCTGAGGAGGCGATTAAGCAGGCAAAGCATCTCCAGTGCTTATTGCTAAAATGGAGCTTAATTGATGGGGTTTGTGTAAGAACTCTTAAAATTTTATAGGATTCAACAAAGTTTATGTATGTGTGTATTGTTTGACCTCATAAGTCACATCACTAGTGAATTGGTTATTGAAGGATTTGAAGTAGCTAGTGCAAATTAAACTCACTTTTCTTGAGTAGCTTGTATAAAAACACCCATTACCTCGGTCGCCTCCATCTACAAATTAAGTTACTGCTAAAATTCAATCATCAAGACTGAAGCTAGTTGTACCCATTACGGTAGGTATTATTGTGTACAACAATGACCCTTTATTTATAAGCTATTTAATTAATTAATTTCAAAGAGACTTTAAGTGCGAAAAAGAAAGAGAAAAAAAAACTACTCTAAAATGCGTAAATTACATTTCTAGAACCTCAAATTAAGTCATATGCATCCCCCAAGAAGTGTGAATGAGTGAATCCAGATTTTCAGTAATAACCTACTTCTAGTAGAAATAGAAATAGAAATAGAAAATACAATATAAATTAGAACTACATTATTGATAACAATTTGTACTTAATGAATAATATATACTTAGGAGATGCATCCTCCCAAACCCATGCCTTGGAAAAGTTGATGGAATGACAATGCAACAACAAGAGGCTTAATGGTACTTGGAGTTTGTGAAGCACCCAATGACAAGCCGATAATCACTGAGTGCACCAAAATACCCATTGGGTGCTTCACAAACTGGACCCGTTGATGAAGGACAATGAGAAGGCAGTAATGTACTTGTTTACAAAATTGAAAAAGAAGGCGACGGAGAAAGGGATAAGGTGGGATAGGCGTACTGGGAGCGGCACCTGGAAGACTCAAAGAGATGATCCCATCTATTGACGCCCTAATCGACATGTCGGTTCCAAGAGAAGCTTCAAGTTCATCCCTAAGAACAAAGAATAAACAAGAATGTGAGGATGGATATGCAAGAGTTTAGGGTTGATGGCCATCTTCTTCCACATAAACTCCTGCATAATCCATCCCCCCATTCTTGCATAATGTCATAATTTTGGTGGTTATTTGATCTGGAAAAAAAGAACAAGTCAATAGTTAATAGTAATTATCTGCAATTCCCCCTTTATTATAAGTTCCTTATATGAACCTCGATCACACATTTCGTGAAGCTAATGCTAACCCTTCTCAGCAGCAAGCAATGACATGATAGTTAGAAACATTAACAATAACAAGTACATGAGATTTAAATGATTTAACAAAAACAAGTACATGAGATTAAAATGACTTGGAAATACCTGCGGTAGTATATATGAAAAATATGTTATATAGTTTGTGCTAAGAGGAGAATGCAAAGGTAATGAATAGCAAAAAATAATACTAAAAACTGAAGGTAGATGGTCAAGTTGATTTGCATGTCCTCCATCTCAGAATGACATATAGTTTGTGTTATCTATATATATTCCAAGAATGTCATTGTTAAAGCATATATACTCAGCTCCTCATCAATCAACAAGAGGTCTACTCTCATTGTCTCGATCTCTTTCACAACACAATCATCCTGAACAGCATTCTCACGTTACAAAAAAAAAAAATTGCAAACTATGAGGAAATTTGTGAAAAAAAAAAAATCGTCACAGTTCAATCACAAATTGTGACAGAAGTCTTATTTTATATCACATTTGAGACAACTCAAACAATGACAGTAATATTCTGTCATAGTTCCGTCACAAATTACCTATTTGTGATTGAAATTCATAAATTTGTGACAAAAATTTATGTCACATATATCTTGAGTTTTCTTGCAGTGACAATATGTCTATACCCATTGCTTGTCTTCTTCTTCTTCTCCTCCTTGTGGTTAGGGCTTCCGCGGAATGCAGTTGCAACTCCTCACCCGAGGAAGAGAACAAACCCCAAGCGCACAAGTTTAAGATCATTGCCCTATGCTCAATCCTCCTCGCCTGCGCTCTCCTCACACCTACGTTGCACCAATACGCTTGGAAGGGCCAACGTCCCCGTATTCCGTACGTATGGAGTACGGATACGTGATAATACGTAGCAATACGTGTAGTTTACGAATTCACCTAAAAATAGGGAATAAATTGTATTTGTTTCTTATAAAATAGGTGTGGACGAGGATGGGTGTTTGTATTGGATTAAAATTCATCTTATTTTGATTGATAAATTATTTAATTAATTATATTAGTGATTTATAATTTTATATTATCAGATTTTTATAGAAAAATAGCTATATATAATATTTTTATCTAACGTATTATAACGTATTATATTCTAAATTTTATAAAAATTGCGTATTTCGTACCCGTATCGTATCGTATTACGAATTCCGTATTCGTATTCGTGCAACATAGGTAATGGTCGATACCATCTACTTGCTATTGCAGGAGGATCTGTGCCCGCCCAATGGTGGGCGACGAGGAGACCGGTGATCATGTTGATCGACCTTCTCGCAGCCGATTTCATGAGTCCAAGGATGACCAACAACTTCATCTTTGAAATGGCTGCTTATATATATATTTTGCTTTTTGCAGGCTCTAGGGCCTGATTGATTTTAAATTGCACTTAATATTAATGGTGTGTATACAATTCTATTAATTTCTTTTTTCTTTTTCATACATCTACATTCATCATGTACTCTTTAATTTCCAAGAGGGAAAATTGAATACAATACATATGTTGTAAATATATACACATATATTTATACATTTTTCTTATTTTTGATATACTATATTTCTACTTTAGCCAGTGTTAATAAATGACTTGGAAATACAAATACCTGAGCAACAATATATGAAAAATTATGTCGCCATCATTACCATATAATTTACTAAATTAGATCATTAATGTCGACATATGATAATTAACAGATCCCTATAAATATATACTCTGTTCCTCAACCATCCATCAACACAAGAACTCTACACTCTCTGTCTCTCCTTCACAACACAATAATCACCATGAACAATAAGCCCATATCCACCGCTTTTCTTCTTCTTCTTCTCTTTCTGGTTAGGGCTTCCGCGGAATGCACCTGCGACTCTTCACCCGAAGAAGAGAACAAACCACAAGCCCTCAAGCTAAAAATCATCGCCCTCTGCTCGATCCTCTTCTCCGGCGCGCTCGGCGTGGTCCTGCCGATCGCCGGCAAGACTGTCCCTTGCCTGAGTCCTCAAAGCAACCTATTTTTCCTCGTCAAGGCCTTCGCCGCCGGCGTCATTCTGGCCACTGGCTTCGTCCACATACTACCGGATGCGTACGAGAACTTGACCAGTCCGTGTCTGGCGGGCGGCTGGGATAAATTTCCGTTCACCGGCCTCATTGCCATGGCCGCAGCTATCCTTACGCTCATGGTGGATACTATGGCCACTAGCTATTACAGGAGGAGGGCCAGTGCCCGCCCCGTGGTGGGGGACCAGGAGAAGACTGGTGAGCTCGAAAGCCATGTCCATGTCCACACGCACGCCTCCCATGGACATGCCCATGGCTCTGTGGGGCTTCCGGAAGATGATGTTCTTCTTCGCCACCGTATTGTGACTCAGGTACATATTTTTCTTTCAATAATCGAATTAGGGGTAGACAACAGTAGACAATGGCCCATCCTAACTTCACGAATAACATACTTTTAGTAGTTGAATATTATAACATTTAATTCAGTAGTGAGTGATTTTTCTCGCACCTCTAAAACTTAATATGTTTCCTTTCTATTTGGACTGCTGGCTCCGTCATTGTCTAAATAACATCTTTATTAGTTGAATATTATAACATTTAATTCAGTAGTGAGTGACTTTTCTCGCACCTCTAAAACTTAATATGTTTCATTTCTATTTCGACTGCTGGCTCCGTCATTGTCTGAATAACATACTTTTATTAGTTAAATATTATAACGTTTAATTCAGTAGTGAGTGACTTTTCTCGCACCTCTAAAACTTAATTTGTTTCCTTTCTATTTCGACTGCTGACTCCGTCATTGTTTGAATAACATACTTTTATCAGTTGAATATTATAACGTTTAATTCAGTAGTGAGTGACTTTTCTCGCATCTCTAAAATTTAGTATGTTTTATTCTCTTTCGACTGTTGGCTATGTCATTGTCTTCTATTATTAATTTGGTGGCTGCCGGTAGCTAGTTGTTTACTCATCTCAATTAAAATTTACTTGTTCAGGTGTTGGAGCTGGGTATTGTTGTGCACTCAGTAATTATTGGGTTGTCATTGGGTGCTTCTCAAAGTCCAAGTACCATAAAGCCTCTTGTAGTAGCATTGTCTTTCCATCAACTCTTTGAAGGCATGGGTTTGGGAGGATGCATCTCCCAGGTATGTATGCATTTTCATCAATTCAATTTTCGGGACCTTCGTGTGTAGTAGGCAAAAGCCCACCCTAGCTTTTATATGTGTCATTACTAACGGTGTGACATTTGATTTGATTGCAGGCAAATTTTAAGTCCAAGGCCATTATAACTATGGTGTTGTTCTTCTCTTTGACGACTCCATTTGGGATTGCGGTGGGGATGGGAGTATCGAGCAGCTACAACGAGAACAGTCCAACAGCTCTGGCTGTGGAGGGATCGTTGAATGCTGCAGCTTCCGGGATCTTGATTTATATGGCTCTTGTCGACCTTCTCGCAGCCGATTTCATGAGTTCAAGGATGACCAACAATTTCATGCTTCAAATTGGTGCTAATATTTCACTTCTTTTGGGCTCTGCTTGCATGTCACTCCTTGCCATATGGGCATAAATTTAAATAGTTAATGGTGTACATAAATTAGTCCATTAGGCCTAGTAATTTTTAAATTCTTTGCTCGACATTTTAGTTCTAAAACTTTTAGATTCTTGCATTATTCTTAAATTCTTTGTTGCTAACTTAAATGATATAGTACTTTTTTGGGATCACAATTTGTTGGCATTTGTCATGATCTACTCCTTTGTTTCAAATTAAGTAAACAATTTATCTAAAATAAATGTATGCTTAATTTCACTTGTGAGTACACAATCAAAGCAAAAGTTTCAAGGTTGCTTCCTTTACCTTAATACAGATTAGCTCCCTTATTTCTTTCTCTGTCTCAATCTTGGTTTTTTGGTTCAATATTGCTTCTTTTACTCATCTTTACCATGTACAAATCTCTCTAATCATCAGGCTTCATTGGCCATAACCATTCGTGGACCTATCTCACCTAAAACCCAACAATCAGATCTTATCATTTATGATTTTGATCATAGTTGCTGGAACTTGGTTTGGTTATTTACTTAATGTTGTGTGTTTATGATTTTGTTAATTAGTTGCAAAAACTTGGTGGTTTGGTTATTTACTTAATATTGTATGATAGGGCATTCTTTTTTCTTTCTTTTTATTAGCAAGCGTAACAATGTGATCGGACAATCTCATTTTCATAAAACTCTATCCATGGGAATCCGTACCATAATTAAACTTAGATCATGAGCCTCAACAGAACTTGCAGAAATTTAAGCAAGATGAGCTCTCAGTGCTTGATGTAAGTTGTATGGTATTTTTGTATTAAGCATTTGAAGAAAACCTAAGGTAGTGATTTTTTTAAAAAACACAAAATAACTTAAGATAGAATTATTGAATTAGCATCCAAAAGTGGTGAATACACGTTGGTTGATCAGGGACATCTCATTGTCGAACAGTTGACTAGAAAAGAACAAGTTTAACACAAATACGAGCTTCTTAATTCGCGATCAACAAAAAAAAAATATTTATAAAGATATAAAAGATAAATTGTCAAATCATCCAACCATATATACACAATCATCCAACCATATTATACACAATCATCCAATACGAAAGCAAAACTTTTTATACAAGAGAGAAGGAATGTACAAAGAAAGATCACTCGAGGTGTAACAGATTGGTATTTAGATAATTACGATGCTTATAAAAAAATTTAGATAATTACGACCATACATTTTTGGATTGGACCAAATCAAAATGATTAGTGTTGAAATATAACTTTAAAAGTATAATTAAGAACATCAATTATCCCCTTAAAAAAAAAAGAACATCAATTATTTGCTTGAACATTTAGTTGAATTTGTCATCTATCATAGTATCAGAGCATGCATCTTTTGCCACATTTGGCTCTCTATTAACTATCGTCAATGGTTCGAGTTTTATATATTCTTCTATTGACTCACCTGCAGGATGCAATGTTAGGCAAAAACGAGTCAAGTTGAACTCTCTATCTATTTGTGAAGAAACGTGCTGGAATATAGCTTTTAAAATATAAATGAGAAATTCAACTAGGTCGGAACAATGAGATCCGATCTCGAATCTACAGTTTCATTATAAAATTGGTCCAATCGGATTAAAATCTGTAAAAATCTTAATTGAACCGATGGAATCATGATTTTCTCTAATTAATACTGCAATAAGGATAGAATAGGGATTTAGAAAGATGTCTTTCTCTCCTCTGCTTCTCAGACCTCACTCTCACTACTAGTAATCAAAAGACAAAAATCGCAGTCTCACGAATCCAACTCCGTTGCCGAATCCGTCAGCTTCCTCCTCTGTTCCGGTGACCCACGACGGCGCTGCTCCCAGGCCTTTCATTTAGCTACCAGCCTCCCACAAGTTTTAGGCGCCGATTTGTATAATAGGTATCGTGCTCTGTTCTCTCTAATTATGAATCTTTGTGTTTGTGATTTGGTTAGTGATGATTTTGGTACTAGATCTCAATATGAACTACAATCTGTGAATAATGCATCAATTAGTGAGGTGGGTCCAAGATAGTGTAATTAATGAGAGAATGGTAAAGATGTTTTTTTAGAAGAATTTGGGGCTGATTTTAGGGTTCGCTGGGAATTAAAAATTTATATTTTCCCTCCAAAATTTAGCCCATTGTGTTCAGTAATCAGTTGGGTCCTACCTGCTTTCGGTCCGTTTTAGTACTTGCACCGATTCTAGTCGGTCTGGTCTTGTTCTGAACCGATGCACATTCATAAGATAGTACCTAGTGCTCGAATTTAGTTTGGTTTGAAAATTTGGATACCGATAATATCCGAAATAATAATGATTTTATGATTTTGTTTGGTAGGAGATTTCAACTATCCATTATCCAAATTGTGACAGTGAATGATTTGGATAGGATACCTGGTTGGTCACCCCTAGTCAGACTCTCTGGCTGTCGAGTTAACTCAGCCAAGTCATTCACCAAATTGTAAATCAGTACTGAACCGAAAACATCTACTCCAGGAGGAACTCCAACTGAGTAAGGTCTGCTAATCTATATTTCATTCTTTTTTTTGTTATAGTAAGGTCTGCTAATCTATATTTCATTCTTTTTTTGTTATCATTATTTTTGTTGATTTGGGGTTCATTGATTTTGATAGCACAGCACTACACTGATTATAGAATTAAATTAGGTTTTATTAAGCATTTTGTACGATAACTATTATAATTGTTTGCTTCAGTTTTAGAGCTGGTGGTTGTCACAAGGATTTTTGAGTCTCTGCGCAACAAATGTTTTACAAGTTTTCTGATAGAGTTGTAGCATTTCATTATTGGCTATTTTTGAACTAGAAGTATCTTTTTAAATGTAAGCAACATGAACCCAGCTCACTGATGCCGTAGCTACCCCAAAAACTGTGTGGAAGGCTACCCGAACAAAATGTAGGTGACAGTTTGTAGTCTTTTTGTTCAAAATCAATTTGTAGAACTTGATGTGTCCGCTAGTTATGATTGAGTGGTATATGTGATAAAAAAACATGCCATATCACTTGATTCAGTTCGGTTTGCAACTTTTTTTCAATTTTTAGCCTAGTCCTAATCAATGTTTACCGTATAAAGTATAAACTATATAGAAGCCCATTCATCCTTTGAACTCTGCTAAGTCCCAAGTCTAAGGTTGATCCCTTGTCATCAGCAACCTCTACTCTGGAAAACTGAGTCAACAAGGTCGACTTGCCCAACTGTGGACCAGTAGTGCACCGATTCAATAGGATCTAGAACTAGCCATGTTAATGTCCAACTCTTATTTATTTATAATTTGTGAATTTTCTTTTAATATTTTACTTATGTTGATTTGAACAATGATTTCGATAATATTGCACTAATTCTACTTTCAGATTGCGCTTCCTGTAATTATATCATATGCGTATAGTTTTAGTATTATTGTTATCTTTTTAGAACTTTGGGAACTGGGCTTCTTGGTTCATGCACACCATCTGTTTGATGAATTGCTTCAAAGAGTTGTTGCATTTCATTATTGGCCATTTTCACACTACAAGTGTCTAACAGAAGTGTGTAAAAATTGAACCCTTCGGTTACTATGCTGCCAAATTGGCTGAAAGATTTACTTGAGGTACTGATATTTGAGGAAGCTTGACTTGTTATTAGTGAATTAAGCATAATACTAAGATGAAATGAAATGGAAAGGGTGGTGAAGCCTCTGTTAAATTTGATAATGGGCTGCACATAATGGTTTGGGTTTCCACTACCAAAAGGTCAACTTTTTTAGTAGGGTTTCACTTGCACCATTATATGTACCTTATTTATTTTATATTTTTCCAACATGGGACTTATTTCACCCACATAAACAGCCTCTTTGTGCTATTATGGGAGTACATTACTAGTATGTAACTTCTATCGACTAGAGTCTGAGCGGTTGTCCTATTTCTTCAGTTTGTTGCACTTGGCTGCTGAAATTATAGTGATCAGTGAGGTCTGTATATAACAATGTAGGAGGTTGTATGCAGAAGAATTCAGTAAAATATTCAATTTCTTGAAGAAAGAGAATATCCACATCCACTATTAGATTTCCTTTGACAAGTTTATCCACTTACCATTTGATCCTAGATAATGTCTATAAGTATCATATTCTTTTTTTAATTAAGAAATTAGAAAAGCAAATAGAATAGATAGCTCGTTATGATTGAGTTCATTTCAATCTAAATGAAAAATCACGTTCAACTGCAATAAGTAAATTTGCAATAAAAGACCAAATAAAAGTTCTTTCCTATTATGTGAATTGAAATGCGACCATATTGAATGATGAAGATGAACACACTTGATGGTTTAGGAAGCTTTCTAGTGGGCTTAATCGGATCTAACTTGTTTGCATTGCTAGTAAGTATAAGGTGAATATGAACAAGCTGTAAATTCGAGGAACACCTTAATTGGAAATTTACTACTGTCAGGATTAAGGAGAGATGCTCCTAGAAATTCTTAGTATTAGAGGCCCTGTCTATTTAGAAATTTCTGAAACTAGAAATTGTTATGCTTGATTCTTTGTATATTCCTATTAAAAGAGTACAGTATGAAAATTAAGTTTTCTAGCGAAATTGCTCATTAGATAAGGAGTATGAACAATTTTGTTACTACTTTGTTTTGTAAGGATTTGCTAGGTATCTCGATGCTGCCTGCTTGGATATTCTGTCTACCAGAACTAATGTACTTCAAAATTTGTTTATCTGTTGCCCCTTTTTTGTTTGGTGTGTACTTGTCAGTTAGTGGGAATAAAATCTTGTGTTTAACTTCTTGATTGATTCTGATGAAGAGACTGTAGTTGCATTGATTTTATAAAATTTGCTTTAATGAATATCCTATCAAGACTTGAGAACAATGCTTTTAGACTTAGAGAGCCAAAATCTTACTTAGAATGCTAATAACAAGTCTTTCTGGGTTTATGGATTGTGGCCACTGAGACAACTGGTTAATATGTGTTTTCAAAAGTTATCTAGGTGTGTATAGGAATAGGACTCCAGCTGTAACACTAACTCACCCTATTTTCTTCTACCTTAAGCTGAGGGGTTCTTTCTCTCAAGTTCTATCAGATCTGTATATAGAACTGTCTCTCATCCAAGTTTCTAGAAAGATGCAGTTGTAGGTCATCACTTATCAGAGCTTGAGATCAAATCAATATTATGAGCTCTCTCTCTCTCTCTCTACACACACACACACACACAAAGAGCACTATGTGTGTGTCTAAGAAACCAAGTCTAACTTGGGCAAAAATGTAAAGATTTGATATAGTTTGTAACTGTAATTTTTCTCTTTCTTTGTAGATTGGCGATTATTATGGCACGAATGATAGAAAAGCTCTTCATTGCCTTATTGTTAATGTTGATACCTCCAATTGGAATTCTATATTGTTTTAGCCAAGATATGTTACCTGGTAAGACTACTGACTCAGACATTCTTAAATAAACGTTTTACTATCAAGCATAGGAATGTAGAAAATTGCATCATATATTATTGCTCAATGCTCATTTGTAATAGAGTGCCTCTATGTTTTAACTGAGATATGTTTATAAAATCAATACAACAGTTCATTGTACCAATTTCTTTGGATTTAACTACACAAGATATATTTCTCTAATTTTATGCCATCTAAGGTGCCACATTTGTCATAATATGTAAATGTCTGTGCCCTAGTTCTTGAAGCACCTCAGAAATAATTTATAAAGTTCTATATCGGGGTGGTCATTGTCCATTTGTTGGTGTTATGTTGCACTTGACGAGCCATCTCAAGCAATTGCCTATTGTGTTGCTCTGGAATGATGTTTGTTTTTAACTTCTCAAGTAAACAATTATATATGATTACAATTTAGGCAGGTACGTAACTTGACAAAAGCTCACATGAGAACAAATATTTTAGTATGTATGATTGGCGAAAACTCAGACATTTTAGTTTCTTGTGATGAAACACTGGGGGTTATATTACTTATATATGATTTGGGTTTGAGCAGACTTAAGGATGAAATGAGGATTGATCAAACCCAAGTAACTGTCAGATTGGGTTAGGGTTAGTTAACTTTTCCAATGCTGGACCCATGGTTTTACTAATTAGTTTAGGGTTGTAATCACTCATAGTTCCATTTTTCTTGCATCATTACTGTGAAACCAGTCACCAATCTTTGGGATGGAGGAATAGCGCAGTGAGATAGTTATTAGCATGAGCAATGCTATGAAGGCTGTGAAAATTTAAGATTAGACGCAACTTTGTTTGTTCATCATCTAGGCATAGAACACAATTTATATTATGGATACAACTCAACCCCATAACACGTTTAGTTACAATATATTTATAGTATGGGATTGCTTGTCCAGGCTAGCTATGAAATCAGAGATTCACTTTTATAAGTTGTTGAAGTGGTTTTAATGTTATTCATGCAACTAACCAGTGCTCACTTGGAACAGGTTCGACAAATTTGTTGAGCGGACTCCTTGCTTTCATTGCAGTCAATATGGTCATCGTATTCTACGTATGCATGGCAATGGACAAACCAGAGGACAAACATGAGCCTGATTCGACCAAAACTAGTGCAGTTGAGAATTCTTCCCTATCGAGAGATAAACAGGAGTAGAATAAGCCAAAGCTCAGGGCCATCTTTACCTAAATTGGATTCCGGCCATCTTGCCAAAAGATTAGATCAATGTATTGTATTTTCAGCTTGTATTGTTGCTTATGTTTGTTATTGGGGTAAATTGTCACCAGGCCCTTTGTACTTGTCCAAACAATTAAAAAGGCGCTCGAGTAGTTTTTACTTCTATTTTGGCCCTTTAACTTGGTTTTTTTAATGATGTGGTCCAGATGACCTGCAGCTGCAGGTCACTTACCTCCACGTCAGCGACAACGCCCCGTCATCCGCCCACGTTGGATTTTT
>JAYMTF010002899.1:0-16696 GCA_036897485.1 Pelargonium nanum | reverse complement strand
TTGCAAATACAAAAAATTTCAGCATAATCAGATTTATATTGAGTTCGTGTTCACTAATTAAACAAGTTAAATTATCGGAATGTGTTCGTGTCAAATTTTGAGTGCCCGCGAGTTCGGATCCAAGTTGCCGCCTCTATGTAAATATAATGTTATGTCGCATCTTATTATTATATAATTTATAACATAAATAAAAATTAGATGCAAAGTTAAATTAATTTTAAATTGATAAATAAAAACATTTATGCATAATAGATACTTTGTGAGACATAAAAAAAGTAAAAATGAGTAGTGGAAAAATGATTTTTCTATTTGGAAAACACAAAAAAAACTGTTTTCCATTTTCAAGCTATTTTGAAAAACTGTTTTCCAGTTTTCCGTTTTTCAGTTTTCTGTTTTCCAGTTTTCTGTTTTCCAAATGAAAAACTGTGCAACTAAACGAGTTTTACAGTTTTCTAGTTTTCAGAAAACAGTTTTCTGAAAAACTGGAGTAAATACTCCACAACTAAACAGGCCCTTAATCTCACCTTGAGAGATTGTAATTTTACTATTTAGATTAGAAAAAGGATTCCCTTAATCTCATCTTGAGAGATTGTAATTTTACTATTTAGATTAGAAAAAGGATTGGCTTCTTGGGCCGAGTTTAAGACTTTTAGGGAAGCTATCGTCCTCGACATCTCTTTGGGGCTTAAGAAAGTTTTATTCGAATTTGATGCTATTTGGTTGCTAATTTGTTTTATCTACTTGACTGTTCTACTCATCTTTTTTTTTTAATAAAGTTAAGCTACACAACGGGAGTAGCTCTCCGCTTTTAACTTAAATCTCACCCCACTCGACACAATGAAATTTGAACTCACGAACTTTTACGTGTAAATGTGTGTCTTGACCATTGCGTCACCTCCTAAGAGCCACTCATCCTCTTCGTTCTCTAATCTTGGAGTGAACGGGTAAAATGCAATTCTTTGATGATTTCCTTCTGCATTCGATTGATTGAAGGGCCAATAGACTGACAAATATTTGTAGCTCGTTCGTGTTTTAATACATCTTATTGTACCAGTTATCTTCTTAATAAATCATTAAATAAGTGCCCAATTAATTTATTTTTTCTCCTCTTGAGAATTGAGAAGTGTCCTTCCTTTCCAAGCATCTCATCGGGGACGCTTCTTCGTCTTCCTCTAGTCTTCTTCGTTATCTCACTCTCCATTTCTGCAATCACCCGTGTTCTTCTTCTTCTTAGATACAGCTATGGAAGATTACATTTACCAAGTCAGAGACGAGGAAATGATCAACCCATCAAACGGAAAATCCACCATCAGAATCGCCAGATTCCTCAGACCATGTGCCCGAACCACCCACCAAGCCATGGCGATTTCCTCCAAAAACACCACCCAACTAGAATGGCCTTCAAAAATCCACCTGGGCTGGGCACATCCCTCTACAGAATGGCAAGAATGGGTCGAGCGACTCGCCGGAAGCTACGGCGCCGTTTGGAACCGAACCGCCATCTGCGACGCCATCACGAGCTCTACTTACGAAATCCACTGCAACAAGGACCTGATTCTCGGGCTCGTCGAGCACTGGTGTCCCGACACCAACACGTTCGTGTTCCCTTGGGGAGAGGCCACGGTCACGCTCGAGGACGTCGCGGTTCTCGGCGGCTTTCCGGTCATCGGAGAGCCCGTAACCGCCGCTCTCCGGCGTGATTTGGTGGGTATTGTGGAAGAAATGTCAAATTCTAGAGCCAAAAAGTTCACACACTCTGCTTGGATGAAGTGCCACATGGAGAAACAGAGCGACAATGGGGTCGAAGAACACTCAGCGTTTCTCTCTCTGTGGCTATCAAGGTACGTTTTTGCCGCGAATGGTCGCGAAAGCATGAGAAAAGAAACGTTCCCAATTGCGGCTTTGTTGTCTAGTGGCACGACCGTGTCGCTTGGTCCTGCGGTTCTCGCGAACCTCTACCGGAGCCTGACATTGTTGAGAGAACAAGCTCTGTGTTGCTCTTCGGATTCTGTGTCTTTTTGTGGGTTGTTTAAGCTTGTTCAGCTATGGGTTTTCGAGAGGTTTCCGGGTTTAGCTCCGGCTTCTCCGAATGGATTGAGACCTGGCGAGCCAAGGGTTGCGAGATGGCACAAGTTGAAATCAAATTCCAATCTTGCACTCGTGAGGTCTGTTTTGAAATTGGGGGAAAATTTTACATGGAGGCCTTATGCTGTTAACTTGAACAATTGGCGACATTTGGGTTACTACAAAGACATAGAACATGTGGTTTATTATGGCTCTTCTAGTTTCGATTTGGACGAGGATTTGAGATCTTTTCTTAGTTTCTTGAGCTGTTCCGAGCTCGTTGGATTGGATTGCAGAGAGAAGTATATGCCTCATCGGGTTGCGATGCAATTCGGGTATGATCAGGATCTTCCCGGATGCTATTCCTCTTCCGGGTTTGATTCGAATTTGGATAAAGTTTGTTTCTTTGTCCCATCAAGAAGCTTTGAGCCTGGTGTTTCAGCTAACTACTGCAAATGGTGGAAGGAGACCGTGTTGGCTCTCCAATGTCATCCCAACACTGTAATTGAACATAGTCACAAGAGGAAGTTTTGTACCGCATTAGAGCCAATCAAAAACAGGTTCTCAACAAATACACAAAGATGTTGTGATTCTTGTAATGAAGTGAAGACTGAGTTTGTTGTTATTGAGGAGCTGCAAATTATGGCCAAAAGGAAGAAGAGTAATGCTGGTGGTGCTGCCAAGGAAGGGTTGGTAAAAAATGGTGGTGAGTCTTCTGATATTCCTATTCATGTTGATGACATTATTGATATTGATGAATATGTGAGGAGACCTCAAAAGGTGAGTTTCATAAACTTGGTGTAGATTTGAAGTTTTGAACTAGGAAGCTGTAGGATTTGCAATGGGTGATTCATTTTGGTAACATTTTGTTCTGGTCTTGAATTGAATTGAGAGTTGAGACTGCTTTTTAATCTGTCAATTCTATGGAAATGGTTACTAGTCAAGTTGTGCAAGTTTTTGTTGAATACCAGTTTGGCAGTTTAGTTACAAGTGACATGTTAGAATACCCATTTTGGCCAGTGTTGTGTACTACATGTGTTTTGTTACTTTTGTACATTTGACAATCTGATTATACCGTGTTCACTCTTAACGATTCTTTTCTCTAGGGTTGAGTTTAATATTGTAAAGATTGAACTCTAATAAAAATAAAGTTCAGTTTGTGAACGTAGATAAATTGTCGTATATGTGAGAAAATACATATTTGAGGTTCTTATGAACTCAATACAAGCTAGCTAGGTACCCTAACTTGTATTTGTATTTTACACACACGTACGTGTGTGTATATTTATGTGTCCCATATTATTTCTTCAACCAATGCTTCTTAGTTGCCGTTACTTTCAAGCCATGTTTCATATGTAGCATGATAGAACTGCAGGGAAAAACAGGTTGATCTTCAACAAGCCGAAGTTGAAAGTTCAAGATTATTGCAACTGCAACTATTTTCATTTCGATGAAACTCATATCCTTACCCAAGCAGCTCCTCAGTCCTGCATTGAACGCTGTGAACTTGTAGGATTGCACATGCACAATCCCTCCACGCTTGGTGATCCATCTCTCAGGTTTGAATTCGCTCCAATCTTTGCCCCATATTTCTTCCATCCTTCCCATTGCATAAGAAGAAATGAAAATCTTAGTATTTTCTTTGACATGGTGGCCGCTAGGAAGAGTGTCTAGCACTGAACATTTGTGATTGATAGGGAGGGGTGTGTAAAGCCGCAGCGTCTCACACAAGGCTGCGTGGAGGTAAATCAGTTTATTCACAGTTTCTGTACTAAATACATAGCTCGGCTTCTCTTCCTCTTTGGGCTGCAAATTTGGTTTCTTTAAGATACAAGTGAGTCAACTTCCTCCGGAACTTCCATGAATATGAATCAGCAGCAAGAATCCCATCTCCCAATGGCTCGAAAATCATAGCTAATGCCGGACCTTTAGAGTAGTTGGAGAAGCTTTTGCTCAAGACATGGTTAGTATTCATAGGATCACAGGTGAATACATTTCAAAAAAAAAAAACCAAGGTCCTTTGAACTCAAATGTTCCCCCGCTTTGCTTCGAAAGCTCGGTTACATAGTCGTGGAGTCGCTATAGATTCCAGAGAAGTCCAGGAAGCATGCCAATGAGAGGCCAATTGGCTGGGTTTATAATGACTGGGTTTCTATTCCTTCTCCGATGGATAAGCACATAAATCCCAAGAGGAATTTGTAAATTATTAAAAAAAAGAAACATTTTAAACCCAATGGAACACCTACGTGTACAAATCAACAAATGCACATATAAGCGTAACTCCCAATTTTCTTGTAAATACTTTATGTCAACAAGGAACCACTTCACAAAGCAACTTTGATTAAGGAAAATGTATCAGTGCTTAAAGTGCAAATTGAGTACGAGCTCAAAAGAGAGCAGAAAATTTAGTAAGCAGATAATGCAAAGCAAAAACAAGGAAGCTTATATAAAATGCGTTAAACTTAGCAAACTTAAGTGTCTTTTTATTTTTATTTTATCGGCAAGCGGTGTTTTATCTATCAATTCAAAAAAAAAATTAAAGTAAAATGAATGGAGCATTAAATAGCTTCAATGAAACAACAAATCTATCACTATTGTCTATTTACAACACCATAAAGCACCACCATAAAAAAAACACCTTGAAAATGACAAAGAAAATTAACGAGATAAATAATGGTTAATTGGGGAGCTAGAGAGCTGCAAATTTCTCATGCCAGCTTTCAATGAATGCATCCGTTGGAAAAATCTAGATGCATGATAGTCATCAGACGGTGAAGTGATGACGCCGGAGTAGATGAACGATTGAGGGTCAGCTAGAGAGCCTTGAGCGTGAGAGCACCATGAGAACAATGATATGCAGTTGGCAATATGGAGATGGATTGTTGCACAAGAACAAGTTGTGGTTGAGAAGCAGTAAGGATTGAATGAAGAGCTCTGATGGTGAAGGTTGTGGAGACTGGAGAGAGGAAATTAAATTATCTCAAGTGGAGATGACATCGGTGCCAAATAGTAGCTCCAATGTTGGTAGTAACAAGTAAACCAAATGTTTAGCCCAAAATGGGTTAGTGAATTGCCAGACAAAACCAACCAAAGCACGCCGGAAAAGATGAATGGATGGAGAGATGATGAGAGCAAGGCCATGTTGCGCAGTTTCTAACTGTGTTTTCGGCTAGGAAGTGGATGATAGCTTAAGGGAAGTGGTCGCTGGTTGAAGAAAGACATGGTGTTGAAAGTGAAAATTTGTTAGATTTAAAAGGAACTATGCTAGAATGATTGAAGGGAATAAAAGAGTTGGGGGAGGGCTGCCGGAGAGAAGCATAGGTTTAGCTTTGGTTGCTTGGAACTTCTGCAATGAGGTCGGAAATGGAATGGAAGCTCCTAGTTAAGGTGTCAATTTGATTAAAAAGTCAATCTTAGAAAATTTAAGTGTCATGTGGTCGTCACGTCAATAAAAATTTTCACGTCACTTTAATTTGATGGCTAGTATAAATTTACTAATTCGAAACAAAATAACATAATATAAGACTAAATTTAAACAATATGGATAGCTTGTGAACCAAATTTAAACAAAAATCAAATTAAATACAAATTTAAAATAAATAGTTATACCAAAATGAAACATTTTCTTTAATTATAAGCTTTTCTTTTGCTCCACAAGAGCCACATGTAGTGTTTAAATCACTGTATATTATAACTAACACCACCTAAATGAATATATAATTGCACACAACAAACGTGTGATATGTCTGGAAATGGCTAGGTTGAAATTACCCTTATTTTACTTTTAATGAGTGAAATTATTTATTTTTTTTTAGAATAATGAGTGAAATTATTTAATTATTATTGTTTTTTATGCACCAACACCACCTGCAAATGCATTTCCGCAGTTGGTTGCTTTTGCCTTCTCTTTCTTTGCACTCTGCACTACTTTGTATTTACACTTGAAATAGCAATTGAGGCTTCTCATTCATTTTCTTGATGTAGACAACTCCTGTATTCTTTCTTTCATTTTCCCGAGAACCAAACAGCAACATGGGAGGCAACTAAATGTATTTACTGCAACAACTCATATAACATACCCATCATTTTCCCAGGAAACAAACATGCTCTTGTTCCTCAAATCAATAATGCCATAGCCTTTTTGTTTCCTCGCTTGCCCTCCAACCAAACAGAGTAAACCCCTAAAATCTCAACTACCCACTTGCTGTTTTGTTCTGTAAATCCTACTTTAAGGCTCAAAGTTCTCAAAATCTGAAGAGAAAAAACAAATGGAAAGCGCATTCGACACCATTTTTGAAGAGAGAGAAGAGCTCATGATCTCACCCACTGGTGATGGTGTCTCAAATTCCAGAATTGCTCACTTCCTCAAACCTTCTTCAACCTCCACAAATGGACCAGCTTTGGAGCTTCCTTCACTTCCTCTCTCCTCCAGGTTCGGCTTCTCTGATCACCAAATTGCTGTAGAGGTTAGGTTCAAAGGTAGACGAAACCCACCAAAGAACTGGAGCGAATGGGCTCGTAGCTTGGGTTCTAGGTTCGAACCCACTTGGAAAAAAGTTGGGATTTTTGAAGCAATCATGAATTCCACATACCATATGCTCAGAGACAATAATTTGATTGTTGAGGTTGCTAAGAATTGGTGTCCAGAGACCAACACCTTCATATTTCCATGGGGAGAGGCCACAATAACCTTGGAGGATATGATGGTTTTGGGTGGCTATCCTGTTGTTGGAGACTTGGGTTTTAGTCCTGTTGAAACCAAAGAAATGTTGGTGGTCTTGAACAATATGAATGAAGCTCATAGAGATATAGGAAAGGCCAATCCTAGTACTCACCCCACAACCTATGCATGGATGGAACACTTCATGGGGACTGGTCATGAGCTGGAGCATGAGGCATTCCTCTCCCTATGGCTGTCAAGGTTTGTCTTTCCTTCCATTCGCTACGATTTCATTGAGAAAAAGCTGTTTCCTATTGCTATCCGTCTTGCTAGAGGGATTCCTGTTGCGCTTGGACCGGCGGTTCTTGCTAGTTTGTACAAGGATTTGAGTGTTTTGAAACAAGAAATGGTGAAATTTGTAGGGGATAAAGATAAGTATAGTTGCTTGTTGCTTGACCTATGGGCACCATTTCAGCTAGTGCAGCTTTGGGTTTGGGAGAGGTTTCCAACATTGAGGCCTAAACCCAATTTGATCAATCTGGGTGAGCCAAGAGCAGCTAGGTGGCACAAAGTAGCAAAGTTCAAAGTTGGTAATGTGAGGGAGGCCTTGGATTCTGCTGGAGAATGTTTCTTGTGGCGGCCTTATGCTTATGGTGTGAGCAATTTGCATCTTCCAAAGTTCTATAGAGAACAAGAAGAGTGGGTGTTGGTGGGTTCTGATTTGGACAAAGAATTAGAGTCGTTTGCTCGAATCTTGAGGGTCAGTGAGCTAGTTGGACAGGATTGTACAAAACAGTATCTCCCACACCGAGTTGCAATGCAGTTTGGCATGGATCAAGATCTCCCATGCTGTGTCTCTCCATCCAACAAGACCCCGGATGTTGCTTGGAGCAATTACAACAGACCAATTGTAGATAAAAGATTGTACATACCGGCCCGACTCTTTGAATCTGATGTTACCTTAAGGTATTTCGAGTGGTGGAAAGAGTCAATGCTTGCCAAGAAAGATGAAGTTATGTCCATTGTGAAGAAACCAAGAAGCATTCGAGTGAAGAGTTCCGGACAAGAAAGGAAAATGACTACTGATTCTACTAAGGAAGCTGAATCTCCTCTTCTGGAAGTGTTGAGGTCTCTTGACAGGAAGGACAATATTGGGAGCAATGTAGTTAGTGGTGGAAGTTCTGTTTCAAGCATTCAGACACAGAGTAATTTATCTTCCACAACAAGCAATGGAGAGAGGAAGCCGAGGTACAAATCATTAGAAGAGATTGCACAGGGCGAAGCTTCAATGGGAGCTATGAAAGGTGCAGATGACAACAGTCCAAACACTGGACTCTATACTATAAGCAGCAAAAACCACATTGTTGAACATTCAGACAATGGAATGATCAAGAAGCCGAAACTTGAACCGGAAGATGAGATTGGCGAGGTTGACAAACTGATTACTCAACTCAAAGCTGAATTTGCAAATAGGTTTGACAGTAACCTCAAGATAACAAATCCTGATGAGGTCGAGAAAACGATAGCTGTGCTAAAAGAAGAATTTGGCTCCCGAATTTGACATACAGCCTGAAAAATTTATATCAAAGGTCCAGTTGAATTATAGCTGAAAATCAAGTTATTTTGTTTAATATATTTACTTCTTACATCAGTCTAGTATAAACCCCTGATTAGACTTAGACCTGTTCTTAAGGAAACAGACAATTGCAAATATGTTCATGCTATTTTGGATATTATAGATTGATGTTTCTTGTGTCAGATTCCACATTCCAAGCCTTACCAAGTCATTTCATTTTCTCATCCTTTTCTCATTCCCTTGGCAGATTCATGTTCCATGTGTGTTGCTTTAATTTGCAAGACCTGTTCTTGACACCAACTTCTATCCTTTCTAATGTCAATTTACATACAATACAGAATTCAGAGGCATATGATTGTATGTTACCAGAGATGGCCTGAACCACAAGGTTTTGGAATTTGAAGCTCTTTCATGATCTCTCTAGTGACAACTGAACTGAACAACATGATCTTAATGCTATTTGCTTCCTTTTTTTTTTTGCCTTCTTTATTACTATACAGTCTATACGCGCACACTTATCATTTACATTGAACATTGAGTCGTCCATGGATGAAACCTTAAGATGATCTTATACTAGGATAGTAGAAGCTGCTTGAAGTGTTTTTAAAGGATCATAGATGACCATTTTAATTTATCTCTCTTGCCTTATAGCTAACACTAACTTCAGTATACTGAATGCTCACATGTATCCCCAACTATTCTAACACTTGCCTTGCCTGTATATGCATATGTATTAACCAAATAATACTAAGAACAATGTATATCTAAAAAGATATACTTTACAAGACTACAAAAAAGCGGGGATAGCTCAGTTGGGAGAGCGTCAGACTGAAGATCTGAAGGTCAGGTGTTCGATCCACCTTCACCGCATTTTGCAAAATTTTCATTTTTAACCCCAATATTTTTAAAATTTTAAATCAAACTCCTACCTTTCTCGCATTTTCATTTCACTCGTCTCTGTCATCTCTCTGAAACTATGAACGTGAAATCAGACACGAATTCTTCCGTACCCATCACATTTCCAACGAATCAAGAATTCGACACCTGTTGCTCCACAAGGACCAACTGGGCTCGCAGCCAATCGCGTGCCGGGAAATGTAACAGTCCTTTTTTTTATCCGTAAAAAGTAGCCATTTTGAGCAACACCCGTTAACCAGTAATGGAAGAACCTCCAGAAACAGCCATGGTGGAAGAGAGAGAGGAGCTCATGGTTTCACCAACCGGTGGAAACCCAATTCTCAGAAAAGCCCATTTCCTCAAACCATCCGTTGATGGAACAGCGACCCATCTCCTTTCGCCTTCTCCGTCCTCTCTTCCACCAACTTTTGATCCTCAAAATTGGCCGTTGATGCTCAGTTTCAATGGCTGGTGGTCGCCTGGAAGGAGCTTTCCGACATGGGTCGATTTCTTGCGTCCCCGGTATCAGTCTGTGTGGAAGCAAGCTGGGATTTATGATGCAATCTTGAGCACCACCCACCATATACGTAGAGATGATGATCTGGTTTTTGGGATTGCAGAGAGGTGGTGTGCTAAAACCAAAACTTTTCTTTTTGTTTGGGGTGAAGCAACAATCACTCTAGAGGACGTGATGGTTTTGGGAGGCTTTTCTGTTTTGGGGCAGCCTGTTTCTCTACCCCTTGAGACCATGGAGTTGAAGGAGATAGAAGAGAAATTGGTTGCAGCTCGCAAGGATGTTATAAAGAGTAAAGCTCATAATGCTAATGTATGTTATTGGACCAGGAAATTTATGGGGAGTGGGAGTGACATTGAGCATGAGGCATTTCTTGTTCTCTGGCTGTCGAAATTCATCTTCCCCAATAGTCGTCTTCAGGTTAGGAGTAGTATCTTTTCGATTGCCATTCGTCTCGCTAGGGGGATTCGTATTGCATTGGCACCAGCAATTCTTGCTGCCATTTACAAGGACTTGACTCTGTTGAAACAAACTATTGTTGCTTCGGTTAAATTCGATACTGGCAAGGATGATGATGATGTTTTAGCCCTGTCCCTTTGGTCGCCATTTCAGCTAGTGCAGCTCTGGGTGTGGGAGAGGTTTCCTGAACTTCAGCCTCGCCCCAATTCATTGAAAGATAGTGACACAAGATCAGCGCGGTGGCACAAGGTTAAAGGCGTGGAGGTTGAGAATGTGAGGTCAGTTATGGACTCTGCTAGCAAGAATTTTCTTTGGCGCCCTTATACTATAGCTGTGGACAATTGGCAGTTCCATAAGTTTTACAAAGAACACGAAGGGTGGTTTTCTGTTTGTCCGGGATTAGACGAAGAGTTACTGTCATTTATTCAATGCACGAGGGTCTCTCTGCTGGTGGGATTGGGAAATGTAGAACAATACCTTCCACATCGAGTGGCAATGCAGTTTGGGATGGATCAAGATCTGCCAATTGGCATTCCTCGAACCAATGAAACCCCGGAAGTTGCTTGGAATAATTACTATACGCCTATTGATACAAAGTCTTATATTCCTGCCCGGCTTTTTGAGTCAGATGTAACTATTCGATACTTGGAGTGGCGGAAGCAATCCGTTTCAGGTCAGCTAGATGCAACTGAGGGTGTTTTGCTACAGCCAAAAAGTTCAAAGAGAGTAAAGCGGATGAGGCAGGATTCAGAAGGTAATGGAAGAGCTATGAATACCAACATTGTGACTGATAGACCAAAAGTATTGGAAACACCAAGATCTTGTAACGCACATGACAGTGTTGGCTACAAAGCAATTGGTGATGATAAGCATTATTCGGGAAAGTATCATAGTTTGAAAACTCCAGATGCAAATAATGAAGATGATATGATGGTAGCAAGACAGGTAGAAAACGTTATGCAGAGTAAAGAGGCAATGGTTGGATCTAGAGCAACCGTGCAAGGCATAAATGAGAGCAAAGTGATGGGTGAAGCACAAAATAACGCGAACGCCAATGGTAATGCAGGAGAAGATGGCCTATATAAGCATCAGACAAATGGATTAGAACTTGAAGCTCGAGTTACTAAGCTGGAGGAAATCTTTGCCAAGCTGAAAGCAGCAAAACGCGGCTATGGGCTAGACAGGATACCTAAGGAAGAAAGCTGAATGGTTAGACTTTCCCACATTTGCATTTTTAAACTCTTTTACTTTAGAATCTTGTATATATTGAAAATTCGTCTAGTATTTAGCACATTCTTCTAGCTATATCGTGGCATTAATAACTTAAGAACAGACTATGCGGAACTAAATATTAATGAATATATATAGTTTGACCAAAGTTGTTGGGGAATTTGTGACTATGGTAAACTAAAATACTAAGAGTTGCATATGTGGACGACACGGTTGCAGAGTACATGGCAGTCTTGGTGTTAATGGAATTCCTTTACTCGTTTTTTCTCCTTTTATTTTTTTCAGCATTTGACATATTTTGCATCAGGTATAAATTCTGCTTTGCCTGTATATAGTTTGATTTGGTTTGATTTTGATAATAGCTTAATATTATGTATCTTTGTTGGCAGGATTAGAATTGTTGTTGGTTGAACTCCTTTACTTGTTGCTGCTTAAACATGGCGCTCAATTTTTTCCATTACTCATTGTGACATGCTTATCAACTTCAGAAGATCATGTTCGTATCCAAGTGCTTAACTTCAAAAGATTTGGCCAGAATTTGTTTGGTAAATTTTGATGTGCTGAAGCTATATAAATCTATTGATAAATATCAACAATTTGCAAACGACTAATTAACTAATTTCCTCCTGGCCCAAATGTGTCTAGTTCTATGATTTCTCCATTATGACTAATACATGCCTGTTAAATTAGGTATCATTTGTGTTATGTTCTTTCTTTTTGCCAAAAGAGTACAATAGAAAACTTTGAATTTTGCACTCTCTAGAAGTTCCAAAATGTTGATTTCTGTTTTATTCTTTTCTGTGATTGTGAGACTAAAAATTTGGAAGACGAATTCAGGTATCTTTTAGAAATGAAAAACTTGGAATTGCATTTGACAAATTTTATGCATATTTTTCTCCAAAATCTGTTGCAGAAGCTAAAACTTATTTTGCAAAGGCATTTTCTGCCTGAAATGGATGGTAATATATGTGTGTGTGTGTATATATATATATATATATAGAGAGAGAGAGAGAGAGAGAGAGAGATTGTTATTGGTTAAGCAGAGAAGAGTGCCTGTCAACTTCTTAATATAGCAAATTTGACTTGGCCTTTTGCCAAGCCTAACACAATGTGGATTGGATCCAGAGGGATAGGAAAAAAAACTATCATTATGCATGTAACATTCTTCTTTTGTTTCCTTGAGGCCAGAGACCAGAAACTCTCTGGTTCTTTCCCAGGGCCAAGGTCTTTGGTAGCTCAGCAGGAAATATTGGAAGATTTACCCAGTTCCGTTCCAGTTCTCAGAAATGAATTTTTTTTGTTCCTCTCATTTCTACTTGTAGAGAATATTTGTGTTTTGTAGAAATTTTATAAATTTGCAGATGATCATATTCATCAAGCACCAGAAGCCAGGAACATGAGCTGCTTTTCTTGTTGCTCGTTGCAAGAAAGGCTCAATAGGAGAGCCTTGAAGAAGAGCATTAAAGAGTACCAAGACACGCGAACCCTAGCCTCGTATGCTAAAACCTTCAAAACAGGTACATTTTTTTTCTCTTATGATGACTTCAAATCCTTGACATTTTTTTGCGACTTGTTTAAGATTGAATATTGTGCATTACAGTCAGTATGTTGTATCTAAAACAGGATCCTCTTTTATGTCTTTAGATGTATTATGGTTCTGGTCATTTGAATCCTCAAATCGAATCTAAAGTTTCATATCTGCATTCTTCATATTTCATGTTTTCCTTGTTGAATAGGTGTTTATCTTCAAAAGCTGATGTTTATGTCCTTTAGTTGTTCCCAAATTCAGAAGTTTTTTCTTGTCTTCAATGGCATTAGCTTGAGCCTTATTATTTTTGGAACTGAATCAATTACTTGCCCAAGACCTCAAATGTCATGGAACTTTTCATGCAGACATCAGAAATAGGAAGTTCATAACAGATGAGATAAGGAAAAATGGAAAAGGGGACATTAATGCTCGAACTTTTTCATACCGCGAGCTGTGTGCAGCAACAAAGAACTTCAGTCCTGAAAACATGCTGGGAGAAGGTGGTTTTGGGAAGGTCTACAAAGCATACCTTCAGAAGATAAATCAAGTACATGCCATGTTCTTCAATCTGTGTCAAAATCAACAAGTTAGGAGCTTTACAGCACAATGATCACTAACCTTTTACCTCTCTCAGGTTGTTGCTGTTAAACAACTGGACAGAAATGGGTTCCAAGGAAATAGGGAGTTCCTTGTAGAGGTCCTGATATTGAGTCTTCTTCACCATCCTAACCTTGTCAACTTGGTTGGATATTGCTCTGATGGTGAACAAAGGATTCTTATTTACGAATACATGGCCGGAGGTTCCCTTGAGGATCACCTTCTTGGTATGTTCAAGAAACGAACAAAAAAAGACTCGAATGAGCATCATCTGATTAGAACAAAAAAAGACTAACTGGTTTTTGTTTTTGTTTTCAGATTTGGCTCCTGGTAGGAAGCCTTTGGACTGGAAAACTAGGATAAAAATCGCGGAAGGTGCAGCAAAAGGACTCGAATATTTGCACGAATCAGCTGATCCGCCAGTAATATACCGCGATTTCAAGTCTTCGAACATACTACTAGACGAAGATTTCAACCCAAAGCTCTCTGATTTCGGGCTGGCAAAGCTTGGTCCAACAGGAGATAACACTCATGTGTCGACCAGGGTGATGGGAACTTATGGCTATTGTGCTCCTGAATATGCACTCACTGGTCAGTTGACAGCGAAATCTGATGTCTACAGCTTCGGAGTTGTGTTATTGGAGATGATCACAGGCCGGAGATCCATCGACAACTCGAGATCAACTGAAGAAAAGAATCTTGTTAGATGGGTATATGATCAAACATAGTGTCCTAATTAGTACAATGTTTTGGCAAAACTTGGGAAACAAACTTGGAAATGTTTAGTGATCAGTGATTGTGGTTTTTTGCAGGCAATGCCGCGTTTTAGACACAAGAGGTTGTTTCCAAGAATGGCAGACCCATTACTTAGAGGGAAGTACCCCATGAAAGGTCTATACCAAGCTCTAGCAGTTGCAGCAATGTGTCTCCAAGAAGAAGCAGCTGATAGGCCTCTGATGAGTGATGTTGTAACTGCTCTGGAGTACTTGTCCAAGACTACAGATCTGTGATGAGCAAAATGAGATACAAGAATGAAAACATGATTTTGATGGTTCATGGATGTGTATATATTTTAGCTCTAGCAGCAGCATGGTGTGGCCTAAACTATAATGCTATAGCTCTTACTAAAATTATTCATAATATTTTGAATAGTAACTTTCAGAGATGTTAAAAGTGAAAATCACGTGTGAAATGCGAATTTTAAATAATATATATGCAAAAGTATTATATGTGTGTTGTAACTTGTAAGGGAAGAAAGTTCAGTGTAACAAATGGTAAGCTTGAGTTTGGCATGACTTACCACAACAATGGTGAGAGAGCACAATTTATATGAGAAAATGGGCAACATTATCGCGATGTGGGGGAGCACCACTCCTATCGTCAGGGCGCGAGAATTTGTGAGAAGAAGATGCGGTCTGATAGAGTGCGGCGGATTGTAGGGGTTAGGGGTGTAATCGAGTCGAATTAAGCTTAAAATAGTCCAAGCTCGGCTCGACACTTTTTTACTCGGCTCGAGCTCGACTCAGTAAAAAAATAGTCTAATTCGAGGGGTTCGACTCATTACAATTTACCGTAAATTGAAGTTTATTGAAATTTAAAGAAAAAATATTAGCACATGTCAATAAGTATAAATAATTACTTCTAACGTTATATATGTTTAAAAATATGTAAATAACATTTGTACACACGCTACATGTTATATGAATTACATGTGGCACCCCTCTCATTGACATATTTTGCACTTGACACCCCTTGACTTTTTTTCGCAACTTTAGACTACCATGCTCTTTGTTTTGTTCCTTCCGTCATTGACACCGTTAGCTGATGTGAAAATGACGAAATTACCCCTCAAAGTAGAGGGGTGCCACATGTATCTGATATTTCATCTTCTTCTCCTTCAACTCATAGGTGTCACTTTCGTATTTTCAATTTCATATACTTTTTTTTAACGATTGAGCTACACAATGGGGTAGCTCTTTTCTATTAACTCAAATAAAATCTGACCGTATACCGTCGATGAGAAGACTCGAACTCGAGACCTCTAAAAATATATAAAGTATTTAAGTTGTTTACCCCCAACATGTCTTATTTCAATTTCATACAATTTGTTCATAATGTCATTTACTTTCTGGCTTTCACTAAAGCTCTTTAATGCTCTTCATTTCTTGTATCTTTGATTTTACCGTTTTCTTCAAGAAAAATATATTTCTAATTTTTTTAATAATTTCTTTTTGAAAGGAATAATTTATTTAATAATTAAATGTACAAGTTAAATAGACATTCAACCTATGATTCACTTATTTGTCCGTCAAAGTGAACTCTTTAATAACAGAGGTAATTACATAAATTTTCATATGTTTCGTCCACAAACAGATGACTATCAAATTTAAAAATCTACAACAAATAGATATTCTAAAATATTTGTGCACAACAATTAACTACCTTAAACTTTAAATTTCAATTTTTATTCTCCAAAAAGACTATTATACCCTCCATTTAATCTTAAATTTTTAAATAATGATATTTAATTAAATTTGTGAATAAAATTTAATAGTCTTTCACACGATATAATTTTCTTGTTATCTCTTATGAATCACAAAATATACATATGAATTACATGTTTTTTTTTGAAAGACATGAATTACATGTTAAAGATAATAGTTTGTGAAAAAATATTGATTTTTATTCAAAAATTCAAATGGATTCCATTATTTTAAAATTTAAAATTAAATGAAGAATATAACTGTTTGTAAAACCACAATAAAGATATGTATAATTACCTCTTAATAATATTGTATGTCGATAAAAAAGAGAGAGAAGATAAATGATCCATCTAATTGATTAGGCAAGCCTAAAGATGTATAAAAATTGTATAATAAGTGGGTGAAATGTATATCAATGAACTGATATAAGTGTTATATCATTCATACTCAAAACTACGTAGTTTTAATTTAATCTAAACAAAAATCCTAAATGCATCTTGTTTTTCCTTGACATCTATTCTTTTCCATGATCGGAAAACCAACACCACAAGTCACAGCACCGGCCAACCATAGCCAAGCACCTGCTAGCAACATAAAGTCAAGACCATCTTCACATGCAAGCCAATAATTGTTTTCTGCACCATGAGCAACAACACATTTTGCTCACACACTTCTTTCTACAATTAGC
>JAYMTF010002898.1:0-16700 GCA_036897485.1 Pelargonium nanum | reverse complement strand
CATAAGAGACTGTTTTTATCTTATTGTCTACTGTGATTTTGACTTTTGATTTGGGGTTTTTGTAGATATCTTAAGACTTTTCGATTGGTTTAACATAAGTTACATAAATTTTGGTGATTTTGGGTGAACACAAGATCATCAACATAGTTTTTATCTGCTTGTCTGTTGAATCATTAATAGTTGTCTTTAAGGATCATTAAATGGTTTAATCATACATTTAAGTCTCGTACCTTTTTTTTTTAACATTTTGTCTTTCCACGGTGAGTTGGGGATAGATTGTTTGGTTTAACATAAGTTACATAAATTTCGGTGAATTTGGGTGAACATAAGATTTTTGATTGGTTTAACTCAAGTAACATGAACTTCAGTGAATTTGGGCGAACTTGAGATCCTCAACATAGTTTTTATCTGCTTGTCTTTTGAATCAATAATAGACATCTTAAGATTCATCAAATGGTTTGATCATACATTTGAGTCTCATAGCTTTTTTTAACCATTCTGTCTTTCCACGGTCAATTGGGGATAGATTGCATCTCCTCCGGTTTTGAGGTCTATGATTGGTTCAACACAATTGTTCGAAGAATTTGGGCAAACTTCAACTCCATAGCATATGAGAGACTGTAGTTTTTTCATATTGTCTATCATCTCGCCGGTTTTCTGTTGTGTCTATTTTTTTGTAGGTACCATGAGATTCATAAAGAGGCCTTTCATTGGTTGTAGTAATTGTTTCAATGGATTTGAGTGAACAACTCGGAGACAGTAGTTTTATATTTTTGTCTACTCATAGCTTTTGTAGCCATTTTGTATTTCTATGGTGATTTGAGGATAGATTGTATCTCTATTGGTTTTGTAGATACCATGAGATCGGTTCAACATACGTTTCGATGAATTTGAGCTTGATCATGCATTTCGAGTCTCGTAGCTTTTGTAACCTTATACTTCCATGATGAGTTGGGGTGCGTAGATTGTATCTTCACCGGTATTTATTTGCGTCTCTTTTTTTTTTATTTTTTTTTTTATAGATACCATGAGATTCATAAAGAGGTATATGATTGGTTCAACATAAGTTTCGATGAATTTGGGCGAACATCAAGTCCTCAGCACACTGAAATCTGCCAATCGGTTTTCAAGAAACTGATGGAAAACAATTGGCTTTCCGAGAACACAATGCAGCAAGTACATGACATTACTATGCTCTCTCGTTCCTTCTTTTGATGTCCGCTACAATTCTCCTGACAATTTATCACTTAACGAGTTTGAATTTGGTATACGTTTCAGCTTTACTGTGGTACTTGTAAACGTTTCTTAGCTGATCGGCTAGTTGAAGGCACTTGTCCGACCCTAGATTGTAGTTATGACTCTGCTCGAGGAGACCAATGCGAAAAGTGCGGGAAGTTGCTGAATCCAACAGAACTTAAAGATCCTAGATGCAAGGTTGACACCTCTCTTAACTCTAACTAATACAAGATCGGGGTCAAATTTGAAATGATCGTCCCTATTTTGTATGATCGACTCCTCGATAGGGATCAAATTGTTCGGTTTTTTTCCACGAGCTGTGTGTTCTGATGCTAAAACCTTACGTTTGTTCATAGGTATGCCAGACAACTCCACAAATCCGTGATACAGAACATTTGTTCCTCGAGCTCCCGCTGCTTAAGGACAAGCTAGAAGAGTATATCAACGAAATGTCCGTTGCAGGATCTTGGAGCTCAAATGCCATTCAAGCTACGTATGCGTGGCTTAAAGAAGGACTGAGATCCCGCTGCATCACCCGTGATCTCAAGTGGGGCGTGCCAGTTCCACACGAGAAATTCGAGAACAAGGTTGGCATGATCTGGTTTGAAATAGATTCTTCGATTCTATACTCATTCGTACATATACAAATTAACAGTTTATTTTGTCCAATCACACGATGATTAGGTTTTCTACGTTTGGTACGATGCACCCATTGGTTATGTCTCGATCACTTCGTGTTATACCCCTGACTGGGAGAAATGGTGGAAGAACCCGGAAAACGTGGAGCTGTATCAGTTTATGGGCAAGGATAATGTGCCGTTTCACACTGTAAGCGTACTACATTTCCGACATTGTAGGTAGCGTTTGGATTAGATTTTTACTATCAAGAATGAGAATGAGGACGAGATTCGCATCCTCATATTTGGATCGGGAATGAGAATCTCGTTCCAATTCGTAATTCTCATTCTTGTACAAATCTTATTACTAGTAGCTCGTATTTACGTTCTTATCCGTTACAATTGCACTTAAACAATGAAGATGCTAATGATAATGCAATTCCAGGTCATGTTTCCATCTACACTAATTGGAACCGAAGAAAGCTGGACGCTAATGAAGACAATAAGCGTTACAGAATACTTAAATTATGAAACAGGTACTTCATGGGTCAATTATATAATGAAGAAAAATGAGAGTCTGAGCTGAATTAGAATAGGAAAAGAAAGTAAGAGAGAAAAGGGAAAAGAAAACCCAAATTTCTACACCAAATTCTGTAAAAGTTTGTAGTTTTCGGGGTCAGGAAAAAAACAAACTCGGGTCTGAATAAGGATGCAGAAACATTTTACCGTAACCTTTTGTTTTCTTTTACACGATGCAGGGAAGTTTTCCAAGAGCAAGGGAGTAGGAGTTTTCGGGAACGATGCAAAAGACACGAAAATTCCTGCAGAAGTCTGGCGATATTACTTGCTGACTAATAGGCCAGAGGTGAGCTCGTTTTTTTCTTACCGATAATAGTAATATATTAATAACGAAGAATTATATATCCAAGAAGTGAGCTTGGTTTGCGACAAAACTATTCTTACACATATTGTGCCCTTTCTTGCCCATTAGGTCTCGGACACACTATTTACATGGACGGACTTGCAAGCGAAACTAAACAACGAGTTGCTGAACAATTTGGGCAATTTCATAAACCGAGTATTGAAGTTCATTGCAAACTCTCCCGGTTAGTTAGCTACTCATAGAGATCAAACTATTAAGACAGTGTTTGGACTAAACAAAATGGGAATAAGAAGTATAATCCAAACGTGACCTAAGTTCATTTCCCGAGTTTTTATCAACAATTTATTTTTACAGGATCAGGATTTGGGTCTATGATTCCAGACGCTCCTCAGGCAGAATCGCATAACTTGACCAAGAAGTTGGCCGATAAAGTTGGTATATACGTTGAGCAATACATAGAATCAATGGAGAAGGTAATTGGATTTAGCTATAAGCTAATCCCATGTTTGTGAAATTGGCATAACGATTTGTGTTTTACTTGGCACAGGTTAAACTAAAGCAAGCATTGAGAATTGGAATGAGCATATCTAGCGAGGGAAATGCATACCTTCAGGTGAGCCCGCCTATACTGCTAATTTTTAGACCGTCGATGATGTTAAATGAACGGTGGAGATTAGTTCTTATTTTTCACATTATGTAGCGTTATATGTATGGTCGCGTTTTATTATGTTTAATATGTTATGTAGGAGAGCAAATTTTGGAAGCTTTACAAGGACGATCGAGCTTCTTGCTCTATTGTAATAAGAACCTCTGCAGGGCTGGTTTATCTTCTCGCGTGTTTGTTAGAGCCTTTCATGCCATCATTTTCCGTCGAGGTATACATGCTTTAGACCTTAATTACCATCTACATTATATTTTTGAATGTCATAATCCAAACATGAAGAACGAAAAACGCTATCTTACTATTTTCGCTATAAGTTTCCTCGTCGCTTAAATGTTTATGTCTTGTTTTGACACTCAAGGTACTAAAGCAACTAAATGTACCTCTTGAATCACAACTTTCGCTTTGCGAAGAGAATGGAGATCTCAAGAGGGTAACGAAACTGTGGGAGCTACTACCCGCCGGTCACAAGATTGGGGAACCATATCCTTTATTTGAAAAATTGGTACGTTATTATTCTTTTCTCCCGAACATTGATTTGCATTTCATTTGCTTGTTTACGAGGCCAAGTCCTGGCGCAACAATAAGGTTGATGCTTTGTGACTTTTAAGTCACGGGTTTGAGTCAAGAAAACGGTATCTCTCTGCAAACCGAGTAAGATTGCCCCAAATCCCGCACTAGTGAGAGTCTCGTGCACTGAATCACCTTTGTTTTAAGTGAAATAGTGATACGTTTGTTTCTTGTACAGAGTGACGAAAGTGTCAAGAACTTCAGGCAGAAGTTTGCCGGTAGTCAGGTTGACCGGGTTGTGAAGGCGGAGGCTGAGGCGAAGAAAGTTGCCGAGCAACTGGAGAAAACAAAAGTTTCAGGTTAACTTTATAATTGGCGCTTTTCGCGACTGAATACTATTCGTGATCGGGCAAATGCTGATAAAAACTTTCCATAATTGGAAATTTCAGGTTGAACTTGAAGTCAAAGAGAGAATCAAGTTTGCTGTTCTCCAAGAATTTTACTTTAAATAGGATAGTAGATTTGGCTTTATGACATGAATATTCAATTATACAAGCAGTTACTCATTTTCACATGTTAATGATTTTTGTGATCTTTACAATGTGAGATGAAATTGTGAATGATTGAGAATCTCGTAAATCAGGTCGATGAATCTCGAGTGGTCGAATTCCATTTATAACAATTGGCATACTAACAAATCGGACATGTCTGTTTGACCAGGACCGAGGTGGTAAAACAACTCGAGTGGTTAAATCTCATTACAACAGTTGACATACAAACAAAACGAACATGATAAAATAAGACAAGAAAGTAGTTAAACTCTTCAACGACTAGATCAAACGACATGAGAAAGTAGCTCAACCTGAAAGAACTGGGAAAATGTCACAAGAAAGTAGTTAAACTATGACACGATTAGTTATTGATCAAACGACATGGTAAAATAGTTAAAATTTGAAAACGACTAGCTATTGATCAAACGACACGGGAAAGTAGTTGAACATGAAAGAACTGGGAAAAACGACACAGGATGAGAAAGTAGTTAAACTTTGAAAACGACTAGCTATTGATCAAACGACATGGGAAAATAGTTGAACATGAAAGAACTGGGAAAAAACAAAATGGGATGAGAAAGTAGTTAAACTCTGAAAACGACTAGCTATTGATCAAACGACACAGGAAAGTACCTGAAGGAACGGAAACGGGAAAAAAGTAGTTGATACAAAACGACATGGGAAAGTAGTTGAACCTGAAAGAACTTGGAAAAACAACACGAGATGAGAAAGTAGTTAAACTCTGAAAATGACTAACTATTGATCAAACGACACGGAAAAGTAGTTGAACATGAAAGAACTCGGAAAACCGACACGGGATGAGAAAGTAGTTAAAAAAATTGAACAAAACGCCGTCTGTGGGAATCGAACCCACGACCACACGGTTAAAAGCCGTGCGCTCTACCAGCTGAGCTAAGACGGCTTCGATATTCTAATCCTACATTTTTCAATTTATTTCCTTCAATAATATTCAGTTCCATAAACATTAGCTGCTATACTACACACAGATCAGAGCTGCTAGAGCAGAAGCTTTCTTCGTCAGCTGTTCAACAATGGCGGAAATCTCAGAACCTCTGATAGCTCCCAAGGATCCACCCCAAACAACACCTCAACAAGACCCCAAAGACGATACGCGCCAAACCAAACCTGGATTGAAGCGCTTGTTCCTCACTCTCTCCGTCCTCTTCTCCTTCTTGCTCGGTACTCTCTTCTCTCTCTCTCTATAGATCGATCAATCCATATATATATGATAATATCTATGTGTTTTTTTTTGTTTGTGTTTAATTGCTTGTAATATGTAATTCTCTTCAGATTCATGTCTGTGTCCCAATTATTATTTTTTTCTGGTAATTTCTGGGTTTTAAAGTGAATTGGAGCTTTGGTTGTTTACAGGCATTCCGTTCTTTTGGAAATCCACAGCAATCTATCGAGCTCCTCTCCCATTTTTGGACATTGATTCACTCTATGCTCAAATGGAATCTGACCCATTACAGTTCCCTTGTCACTTTGAAGCAATCTTTGTCGGGTTCGATCCAAAATCCTCGATTTCGCAGAACCCGGATGATCTTAGATTGTCACTTCTCAGTCACATGACTAGGTTGACCTCCAAGGCCTCACAATGTGGTACTTGTAGCAGTAATTACACTGTCTCTGTGAGCTTAGGCTCGGGTGGGGTTAGTGGTGTTGGTTTCGGTGGGGATGATGAGGAGGTTGATGAATCGTTGAGGTCTGTATTGGGGGATTCTTCCGGGTTTGGTGGGAAAGTTTATAGTGTGGTGGTGGTGAATAGGGATGAAGAGGTGAGGGCTGTGGTGGGGAAGTATCGGCATGCTTGGATTGTTGGGAGAGTTGTGGAGGGAGATATGGTGTCGAGAGTTGCTGAAATTTTTGTTAAGGTGTTTGTGAATGGTGGGAAAGAGGAAGGATTGATTCATGGGGAGTTCATGCCTGTTGGTGCCGATGGGAAGATTGTTCTCTCGTTTAATTTGCTGAATGCGGATCCAAGTGACGGGATTTATGATTGGTATGCTTATCTTCTAACTCTTATTTAGCCCAATCATGCTTGTCTGGATTAATTATGGCATTTTTTGTTAACATGCCATGTTTGAGATTAAATGTTGTTATATGGGTCAACACAAACACGCCACATTTAGTAGTCGTATTCAAATATTGGACACGAACACAACACATTTAGTAATCGTGTTGGCATGTCGTGGTCGTGCCAGTTTTGCTTCAAATGAGAGATAGATGAAGTGAGTTGCATTTGATGTTGCTCGTGTTCTATTGTTCTCTGTTCCCACTCATTACGTTATGTGCAATAGATATGGATGATAGGTGTAGGCTTGTGATTGAAAGAGAAGATGAGATGAAAACAAATTAGAGAGGAGAGACTGATTTTTTTTTTTCCATCTACAGGGATTTTCAAAGAGTAGACGAAACTTTGTTGGCCCCTGTAGTTGAGGCACTGGGACCTATAGCAAATATTAGCGTTGAAAGTCAGGTAAAATCTTGCATTCATGTGGAAATGTGTATCACTTTTCTTTTCATCTCTCTTTCTAATGAAACAGCTACATTGTGGTTTTGGCTATTATCTGATCTAGTTTATGCGTTATTTTTGTAGGTTTTATACCACACTCCAAAGTCCTCATTTTCTTTCTGGGATGACGAGCGGAGTGGCTATATCTTTAGTACCCAGGACCTTCCTTTCTTTGTAAGCATGCTTTAACTTCTGCTTGGATACTCATTTGAGAAGAAAGTCACATGGCATTTTCTTTAGTTTAAAGTGTTTTAGTGCCATACTCTGAAGGATTCATACACGAACCAATTCACTCTTGAACGTTCTTCTCCAAGTATCTGCACATCTGTTGGTGTGTGCACAGAGCACTTTAAGTGTGGATATATCTTGGTTGCATTATATCATGTATAATATGATAAGCTATGTTCAAAATTATTAGCTTGCCTAGTTACAGGAATTAGTAGTTGAACCAGTCATATAACACTGAGTCTCTTAGTTTGAAAGTATTTTCTACTTTATCTTACTAATTATATAGGTTAAGTTTTACAGGTGAACTCAAATGAGTGGCACTTGGATACTTCTATTGCTGCCGATGGGAGGTCAAAGATATTACAATTTGTGGTGTATACCCTTTAACTCAATCCTTGTTTTATTCATTCAATTTTATCTAAGTAAATATCTGGGAATTAGCAATGAAGTTAATTTTTGGATCTATCTTGTTCTATATGATGTGTGGTTACACAGAATTTGATGATTGCTACCGCAATGTTTTGATATAGATGCCTCTGTTATTTAAAGAACGAATATCGTGTTCATGTTGGGTCACGTGTTGTGTCCTAAATTGCCAGCTCTAGGTTAGACGTAGAATTCTTTGGAAATTACATGACGCTGTGCCAATTTCTTATTCGAACCCTTCATTTTGTGATAAGTATTTGGACAACATGACTAAGTTCTGTATCATTAGCACTACAGGGACATCAATTCCATATAAGGCTCACACTGTCAATTTTCTTTCCCTATGTTGTCAGATACGTACCATCTGCAAAGGAATGTCCTCTTCTCCTGCAGCTTCCAGATGGAGAAATTTCTAAGACGAATGGCTTTGTATCTCCAGTTAATTATTGTGCCCTGATTTTCTTGCCTATTGTTTCCCGATCATTCGTGTGAAACCGACTATCTTAATATGCGGAAATATTTTGCAGATGTGGGGAGGTGTTATTGTTTGGAATCCTCAGGGTTGTTTGCCGGATTCAGAAACTAAGCATCCTGTTAAGCATACAATTTCTGATCAGGTCAGTCCATCGTTAAGAAAAATAAAATACATTTGAGTTCAAATGGAAGTGTCCTAAAGCTAACTAACTCTATATTATTTTTATATAGTATAGAGTAAACAAATTTTATCGATTTATTGGCACTTCATTACTTTACTGAATCATTGATGAGTTTAAAATCATCAGAAGCCCATCAAGTTAATGCAGATGATTTCTACTTAATTTTCTCAAGTTTTATGTACGAACATTCTTAAACAGGATCTTCAGAGCATTTTTGAAGTTTTCATGGGGCAGTTCAGGCAACTTTTCGGCCTTAAATCCGATAACCATTATGTTGGTACATCAGGCACGTTCAACCTCTTAGCTAGTGAAAGAGGGTTCACAGAATGGTAAGAGTGATCCTTTTGAATTTGCTGCATGCTTTAACCTCCCATTTAATTCACCTTAAAAAATTTAATGAATGAGTATTGACCCAAGTTCTGAAGCCAATAAAATGTCTCAAGTGCGATATATGTAACGATATATAACGTATTCCTTATGCTGTTGATTCTTCATCAGGGAGCTGGATGTCTTGTCACGGCAGCATGCATGTTTTAATCTCCGTTCATGTGCTACGACTCTTGGATCTCTCTCCAGATTGGTATGTTGTGTTTGCTCTTTATTTAGGCTTTTGTTTAGTACTAGCTTCATGACATCTATAACCGGATTCAGCAAGATATATATTTACAAGGATGACATAACTCCAATGCAGGTTCAGTCACTGCCAAGAATGATCATCATGGATGAAATAGGGAAACAGGTGAGTCTTCAAAGACTAATGTTTTTTTTTTCTTCTTTCTTTTCTGTATGCCTTATCATTTCCAATTTCAATTCTGCGACTCCCATCTAAGTCACGAGAAAGAATATAGGGAAACTGTGCTCGAGTAGTTTGAAATAGGAGAGATATCGTTCTAGTATTAATTGGCAGTAGAGCTTGCAATTCGGGTTTAAAAGGCCTAACCCGACCCACAGGAGGTGCAGGTTGTGGTTTTCGGTTGCGGGTCGGGAATTGCATTTAAAATGTGTGGGTTTGCGGTCATATCCAAGACAAACTCGACCATATCCGAAAACCATCCGGGTCCATTTTATGTGGCCCGAACCTGAAAAATATGGGTCGGATTTCAGGTGTCTACGAGTTCAAGTCCAAATTGCAAGCTCTAATTTTCAGCCTGGCGTGTATCAATAGCATGAACACGAGAGGAAAAAAGAAGAGAGGAATGGGAATGAGGACATTGAAATGAAAAGATAGGGTGTAAAATGCTACCCATCATTCACTAGTTTTTTGCCTGGCAAACTTCACTTTTCAGCTCAGTAGTTCATTTTACATACGAAACGGAGAGAGTAAAGTCTTAATTTTGTAATCTGATATAAGTTGTTGAGATCTTCAAGGGTGTAATATTAATTTCGGTATTCTCATTGAAGGCATGATTTGCTTACAATTATTAACGAGCTTGTCTTCTAAGCATTGTGGACATGGTTGTTTCGTTAGGGGCTATTTTGATTCCGATGTTATGTCCTTGTTCAGGTAAAATTTTCTCTCGAGGCTGCAGAGTTGGCTCAAAACAATGCTTCTCTAGGAGTTTACGATGCTTCAGCAGGTACTTCTCTACTTCTCGTGTTTTAGCTTCCTTGTTGCTCGAAATTAGGATTTTGTTCTTTACCTTTCTCGTGTAAAAGAAGCCGACAAATTCTTAACCCCCGTTCTGTCTTCTCGTGCAGTCTCCTCAAGGCAGGCAAGATCGTTAGCTGAGGACGCCTTTTTCCATCCCTCCATCATGTCCGTCAGCTACTACTCATTCGAGCACTGTTTTGCTGTCTACTCGGTTCGTTACACAAACCTAGAACATTCAAAACTAGCCTGATTCACCACTTAAACTCGTTACAACAACTAATGCTTTCATTTTCTTCCTCCACAGCCTTTCTTTATGCCAGTTTCCATGCATATCATCCTTGCAGCTCTACGGGAATTGAAACGATACAAGGAAGAAAAATCCAAGTACTCGGCATGGAAAGCCAAAGCAGCCTCATGAATCCTCGTGGTCGGATTTTATCTGTTGCCACGCTGGTATCGTACATTTTTTGTGTGGATTTGTATGAATATTTTACTTTTTCTTGTTTGAATACCGTAGAAGTTTAGAACCCTAGTTTGTAATTTGTTGTCATGAGAAGAAACTAAGAAATTTTTGTAGGAATTGTCTGCTAAAGTTTTTGAACATAACAAATGAAGGAAACATATTGCATCCCATATTCTTGAGTTTTGCTTGTTTTTGAACATTTAAATTGTAAAATATGTATATATAGGGTAAAATGAGTGTGAGTCATGCATTCAAAATTACGTAGTTTTGATTAGTGATTATGATAAACATTCAAAACGAACTAGTCTTAGTTATAACAATAAAATAAATAAATAACCTTTAATAAAATACTTAGAGCTTGTTTAGTATGGTGTATTTCTCTAGAAAACATAAAATGAAAATTGTTTTCTACAACTAAACGGACCCTTATATTCTTAATCTTTAGTTTTTTTTTTCTCTTGCTTGATTAAATAATTCTCTAGCTCCATCCACATGGGCGAGGTAGCAAGGCTAGGGTGCAAGTTCGAGGAATCGTGTTTGAGACCCCTCATGTAAGTTATATGTGCGAGCGTGGAGTTTTATTTTTACCGTTAAAAGGAAAAAGTTATTTATAATGGTGAGAAAAATGTGTTATAATTTATATTTTAAATAATTGTAATCCTACAACAAAATTTGTCCATAGTCAATACATGTGTAAATTAGACATAAAATTTGTCTACGGTTACATATCATGTCATCTTTTTAGATTTTATAGAAATAAGCACAAAATAAAGATAATGGCTAATGTATTTAAATAACAATCAACCACTAATTTGCTTCATATCTTCACTACTACAAATACACCCCACTACCATTAATTTGCCTCAAGACAAATTTTGTTGTAGGATTACAATTATTCAAATATAATATTATTTCTATAAAATCTTAGAAAATGACACATGTCAAAGCAAGGTATATATTAGATACACTAGATAACAGCTGGAGCTGCTGACATGGCAATCACATATTGGGCAAGTGACGTGGCTCACAACGCCATTGGTCGGAAAGAGTCAACGAGACAGTTGTCAAATCATATCACTTCAAGGTTCAAGCTCTCACTTCGTTCCTTTACGGAATAATGTTAAATGTCTCAAATTTTGTACCAAATTTGAGACATTTAGCATTTTCTTTCTTTAAATTCGATTCATTTTCTTCTCCGATCGGTTACATTAGGGTTTTGTGTTTTGCCCTGATTTTCGAGAGAAAATGACGACTAAAACGAGTCGTTTTGCTCTGCTTTGCTAGGTCGCTTCACTCGCCGCTCTTCAGCTCTGTGATGCCTCCGATGACAATGCGGTATGTTCATGTACTAGCCGGTGAATTTGAGTTTTTGGAGTTTTTTTATCTGAATTCTCTTTTTGTACTGATAATATATTTAGGTGTGTTTTTGTTGTTTTTTTTATAGATCTTTTACGAATCGTCATTTGAAGGCCGATGGATCGTGAACATGTTCGAGGCAGATTATCAAGGTGAGAGCTTCATTTCTGGCGCTTTTTAAGTTTTTTTTTTTTAATCAGCAAGCGGCCAAGCATAACAATCAAGTTTTAAATCTGATACTTCAAAAGAAACAAGTGTTTCAAACCACTTGTCCCGTCGACCATTGTTGAAGTTTTTGTTCTAAATTTGAGTATATTTGCTTCGAAAATGTCAGTGAAAATCCTCCACACTAACTTCTTTTTTTTTTCTTTCAAATTTCTCAGCACAAAACACCCATTGTCACATAATTCCACATTTTTCTTGGAAACTAAAAAATGGGTTTTTCTAGGAACACCAAAATTGAGGTTCTTTACTATGGGTTTGGTCACCATTTTTTTAAATGTGCTTTTGTTTTGTCAATGACTTGAAGCAATGAGGAAACCGAGAAGATCATCAGGTGATGAGCAATTGCAGCTTATTCCGGCGAAAGATGCGGAGCCGATTCAGTCGCTGCAGCGAGCTCCGGTGACACCAATTGGTTGCAGTCCGGTCAGTTACATTCCTGGCCGTGGCTGTGGATGAACGAGCAATGAGTTCTAGCTCGCTATTTTTTTATTATTTTCTTTGGAATCCAAAATGTTTTAACCATTTGACCTAACATGTTTTGGTCAGCTTGCTATTAATCAATTAAGTTCATATATTTTAAAAAAAAAACAATTAAGTTCATAATTGATTTATTAACTGAATTATAACTTTACATTTTTTTTTTTACTTTACAACTGTTGTAAAGTCATTATTTGTTGTTTTTTTTTTCTTTAATTGTTGTTGCTTGTGAACAGCCATTTCAAGTTTCAGTTTAGCTTGTGAACAACCATTCTCAAAAGAGATGGAATTTGTTGGACAATAAGAAAATGAAATAAATATAATTACTGTTTATAAGAATGTAACGTTACTTCGAAGGATTAATTCTGGACTCGAGAGCGGGAAGATAGAGTAGAAGACGAGAAAATTTATACTACATGATATAAAAAATTAGAAAATATATTGGTCAATCATACGCAAAACAATTTACATAAGAGAACTCGATACTGTCAAAACTATCTATCGGTGCCCAACAATCTAACAAACGCCAACTAACACTATTCATAGTTGAGGCTCTTGAGTTTAAGGCGATAACTACAAATCAGACATTTAACTCGTCGATAAAAGAGGCTAGGACGTGAGTGAGAGTGCTGGAAGTGTTGAAGTGGTGATTAAAGTGAAACATATGAATTCTCTTATGAATTTGAGCTTCATTGAATACTCACATTATCTCATCTACAACAACTTTTCCTAGTTACTTTCAAGAATATACAACATGTAACACAGAACTTGAGCTTCATCAATACTTGTTTATAGTCTCATCTACAACAATTTTTCCTAGTACTTTCAGGAACCTAATGAATCAGGAATATCATTATGATCTCCCCATTAACTTTAGAAAACTCCGAAGAAGGGATTCGATATTGCAGACTTTAGTTCGGACCCAGCTGTGTATAGTACAGCAATGTCGACTTTTTCTCGAGGAAGAAACAGGAATTCCTGATTTCCTTCTGTTCTTTCAAAACCACATAGTTCAAGAAACTCAACACCTCCTTTCAAACTACCAACTCTATCCTGTTTGAAAGAAATATAACTCACATTCTTGCATATGCACATTCTTTCTTGGAAGTATCTTAATGCGGATAAAATGTAAAGTCGAATTATCGACGAGATTAGCCCAAGAATTGCTTACCTGGAACAATGGGTTACTTAGTCGTATCCTCCGGAATTTTTCCTCATCGGGATTTCTCGCAACGTTGCCAACATATATCAGAAGTGTTTGGAAAGCCCTTCTAACCCTGGCATCGTCATCCTAAACCCGGAAAAAAAATATGGAAAAAAGTTTGACATCAGATTGCGATTTTTTGTTTTGTTTTGTTAGTGACAGGAAATGTCAAATCGTTATTACCTTGTGATTGCGCTTGAGAGACCTTAAACACTCTCTCATCCGCTCTGCCTTTGAAGTAGACTTCAAAGGTCCTGAGCTCTGCAACTAAAGCAACAGAAAGCGAACACAATGTAAATATGTTTCGCAATGAGAGATCAATGGATCTTGAGATATGATTTTAGAGTAACACATACCTCCTTTTCATGCACAGAACGTTTATAAGACTTCACCGTTGCAGGGCCTTCCATTGGCAATCCAAGCATCCGTCTTCTCTCTGCCTGTAAACATGTACATATGATTTTTGAAGCCATACAATATAACAGCTTGAAGAACAAATTTCGTAACTTTCGTTCAGGAATGAGAATCAACAATCGGAAAGGGAATGAGATTCTAGTTCATCATGTTTGTATTAAGACTTTTGGGTCACAAGAATGGCTTTTCCCATTCTTTAATCGAAACACTACCTTAGACTCATCAGAAGAATTAACACTGAAATCACTGTAACATAAGAAGGATCATATGAAGTAAAATATGATTTGTTGATGTGAATTTGACATTTGGTGAGTTTACACTGGAAATCAAATTTACGCATAACACGATATATGTAAGCTAGATACAGTTGGTCTTCAGCTAAAGACCTTATCTGCCTCTAGTTTCTGAAGAATTTTCTCTCTAGCTTGTTTCTGCTCCTCTTTCTCTGCTTTCCGCGAGGATATATTACTAAGAGAACAAAGAGCATCTTCCAGTTAAAAGAATGTTATCGGCAAAGAATGAAATTAAAATAGCCATATGTAAACATAAAGAACTGAGGCACACCGTTTTCTTTCGTTTTCTTCAGCAATTCTCTTTGCTTCAAGGAGCTCTTTACCTGCTCGAATTCTCTCCTGTAATACACGTAGTGCACAAACAAAATAATCCGTTACACGTATACACCTTAAATTTGACTCTGAAAGTGTGAAAAAAAAATCAAACCAACCAAGAACACATCCTATAAGATAACATGCACAACAGAAACCATCAAGATAATAAGGATACCTTTTCCCTTCCTCTTTCCATCTTCTTTTCAGCTTCTTCTCTTCTTCTACGGGCTTGATTCCTAAAATGTGAATTAGTCAAAGAAAATATTCCCTAAGAATAGGAACTCATCCCAAATGGTAATACGGAACTGAACAGGTAAAGATTTTCAAAACAGATCATATCATCAAAAAAGTGACAAAAATAAGCTAACGGCTAGTTATTGAGTAAGGAAAGAAACTAAAAATAAAATTTATACGGCGTTTGAGAAAAAGTTTCATCAAGATGAATTTTAGAAGCACACCTTAGTTCCTGCGATTTCATCCTCATTTCTTCTGTAATATCAAATGGTTTAGGAGACTGAATATCAATATCAATGTCCATTGTCTCCTGGGCGCAAATGAGATTTTTCAAAAATGAAAATATATTACCAAGTGAGACAACAAAGGCAATAATGGAAATGTGAAATGGTCAGCATATCTTAATCCACACAATGGAGAAAGAAACTTTAATTTTTGAAAATTCATGCGGCCTCCTATTCACATGAACAACTATACAAAATATGCATAGAAGAAACTTTATCCTAGGATAAAGTGGTAAATTAATACAATTTTCATCTTCAAAAATGTTATGCAACAAATTAATCTCAACGAAATATCATACCGAAGACACCTGGTCAATCTCTGACGAACCATTCTCATGATCAATGATCCAATTCACAGCAGCCTCGAGACTAGCATTGCCTGAATAACCGAAAAATGTTCACAAAACTCAAGCTAAATATCAATTAATAACAATATGGGGTAATCATTTGCTTTACAATTCCAATAAAAGCGTCCTAAAAAGCTCAAGCTCCTTTGAGGCTCGCATCACAAATGGGAGCACACAAATGATACCACTAAATGCTACTCTCAAAAATCAAAATACGGAAAACATCTTCCAATACTAAACCTTAACAAATGAATAGATGTTTCACCATTTATCTTGCTATAATAAGAATTCATTTATGTTATGTTTGGGAGTAACTTAACTAATACATCAAGCGACTCAGAATCGAGTAACAAGATATACAGAACAAACAGTGAACAAAACATCCAAAAACTGACCAGAACAATGAAGTGCTTGTGTTGCTTGGACCAGTGGAAATCCCATTGCTTCAAGTTCTTCAAGCAATTTCTTGTTTACAACAGGGACAGCCATTTCTACTGTATACAACAAAAAACGATATGACTAGTAATTTAAGAAACCTCATATCAAGAACCATCTTATCACTTCAATTACCGAACATAAAATTATTATGGAATGCGGCACAAGCATAATTTCAAATAATTGAGCAACCAACGGACAAATCTATATCCAAAAACAAAAACTAATAGCTCAACTAATGCGCTGTGCTCGAAAGCAGACAAGTCATTAAAAATTAACTCACAATTCATGGCTGTAACTTATGCTACCTAGCACCTAAAGCAAGCATATTTCATGGCATATATATGGAGCCATAGAAATCTAAAACCTCGGCTAAGCCACTGATTCACACTCGAATTCAAATCAAACGATGAATCAACATTTAACCAACTAACCAGCAAATCTATATCCAAAAACAAAGTAATACATAATTCATGCCTGGAACTTACACTAACCAAAACCTAAAATCAATCAAATTTCACCACATATACATCATCAGAAGAATCTAAACATCAACTAAGCCAATGAATCACACTCAAATTCTAACCAAATATAGATCCAATGAGCATAAAAATCTGAAGAAATGTATCACACACAAAACATTAAGAAAACAAAACACAGAACACACGTACCGATTTCAATTTTGATACTGTGAATGAAATTGGGGGAAATGGAAAGCGAAATGGCGTATATAAAAGGAGAAGAGGTGGATCCAGAGC
>JAYMTF010002897.1:0-16704 GCA_036897485.1 Pelargonium nanum | reverse complement strand
TGCCTTCCTTCATTTCGGGAGGTGTGGGTCTCTGATTCCCCGAATCCTTCACTAGGTATGCGTGTAGTGCGAGCGCCTTGATCATCCTCCGAAAAGCTCAATCTTTCTCTTGCAGGGATGCAGGCTCCGCGGCTATTGATGGCAACACGAGAAGTGTTTCCACCATGTTTCGCATTCCTTGCTTCTGATGGTGGTGTTTGAAAGACTAGTGGAGGGGGAGACGCTTCTTCCCTTTCGCGCATTAAGCGTGCCAACAGTTGGTTGGAAGTAGCAATTTGTTCAGTCATCAGTTGAATCAGATCTGTTGGTGCCTGCTCAACTCCAGGTTGTGGTGTGCGGGTCGTCCTACCCGTGGAAGGTGTCAGCAGTGGTGCGCTTCGGTTGACGTTCAACTGGTCCCTCATGTGTGAGTACTTGTGTCGAGAAGTGCGTGCCCCTGTCCGCGGATTGACTCTATCTCCAAGCGATCATGTGTAGACAAGGTTGGCCGGTTGCGATTTTCGGACACCATTTTTGGGTAGGAGCGAATCTTACGTCAACGATCGCGTTGAACACAATGAAGATTTTTAACGAACATGCAGAACGTTAATAAGATTTTTAGAGGTGGAGATTGCGGATCTGAAAGCAAAAGTTGCAAAGAAGACTTGAAAATCGCGAAAAACACTCGAAGATCTTTAACAAACGCGCAGAATGTTTTTAAGATCTTCAAACGTCTAGTTCTGGTATATTTTGTGTAGATATTGGAAGATCTGTTCTGAAAATATGCAAAGGATCTAATTTTGTTTTCTCACATATGGTTGATGTAATATTGGTACTGTTGTATAGTACCTATAAATATTTTATGTTTGAATATGAGTTTCAGTTATTAACGGTGACTAGTCTGTGTTTGTTTACATTTATGATATGTTGTGTTTCATTTTTAACTTCATTTTAGTATGTGTTGGTATATTCGGAACTGTGATGCAAAATATATGTTCCCATCACTTATAAAACATATTTTTAACTTCATTTAGTATGTGTTGGTGTATTATAATCTCTTATGCAAATTATGTGTACCCATCGCCTATTAAACGTAGATAATTACCTTGTCTGTTTTTTGTGTCATTCTTAATGCATTGCACAATTTTTTAAAGTGATGGAGTATGTTGCACTTCATCACTACTACGATGTTGCTGAATATACTAAATAGATCCCAACGCAAAGTAAATGTTGCAAAAAATATCAAATATGTTTTCAAGTGATGCAAATGTTATTTCTTCAATTCTCTTTTAAATTGGCATCCAGAAAATATCATTAACTTCAGTAAAAAAACACATGTACAGAGAAACATCTTTCGACAATAACTCAATGCTGGTAAAAATTTAAAGAGCGTTGATTATTATAATTTGCATCAATACATATTTATTGCAATTTCAAATACCATGTTGGACTAAGGATAACTCAACCGTACAAAACTGTTGGAAACAGTGTTTGAACTGTTACGCTATAGAATACCAACATTTTCTGTATGACACTATATAGAATACCAACATTTATTGTATGACGTAAAAATGAAATATTTATGTTGCCTTTTATTTCCATACCAACACATAGTTATGTTGAAAATATATTAATTACACGTCACAGAAAAGGAATACTGCAACAAAAATAATATGATGGTAAAAAAAATGACAAATGTTATTTGTTGCATGACCTATTGCAAGGTTAGTCAAAATGTTGCGAATTTTTTTACCAACCTTCATACTATGGTTATCAGCAATAGTTATGTCAGGTTGCAAATGAAGGTCAAATCTATTAGTGAAACAAGTATTTTCTTTGTACTAACTATATATAGCATATACTAAGGAACATTTCATAATCAAATTTAGTATTAAGCATACGCGGCACCATCGCTGAACACGCATCATATGTTGAGAGGAAATTTCTTTTGGCAGGCGAATCCTATATGGAAGAGAAAACTTTGTTTTTTTTGCTTTAATACAAAACTCATTTTCCCACTATATACTCTTTCTTACTCCTTTTAAGTCTCACAAAATATCTATTATGCTTAAATGTTTTTATTTATTTTAAATTAAAAGTAAATATTTTTTATATATAAAATGTTCCAATTAAACATATTTTCTAAATACTTCAAATTGTTTTTAGTTTTTACACATTAAAGTTCTGTGTAGTTATGTCATGCATACTGCAATAATAGTTGGTGCAATTAGCTCATATATTATTAAGGCTAGATGCGAGACAATTATAAATTGTAAAAAGAACTATATACGTTATCATTAAATTATGTGAATCCAAAATAAAAATGACCAGAGATATTTGTGTTGAAGAAAATAATTCGTTAAATGGATTCAAGTTTCTTGGCTCGTGTATCTTCTCTTACCATCAAACACGTAAATTAACTGATAGAAAATTGTCATAATCTTTTTTTTTTGAAATAGAAAATTGTCATAATTAAGAAATAACAGTTGCGGTACTGTCAAAAAAAAATAACAGTTGCGAAAAATTTAGTAGAGAGAGATTTGTTTTTTTATTTTTGTTGGTTGCGGGTAAGTTAGGAGTCATTAGCAATTGCGTCAAGCTTAATATACATATATTTTATAAAAAAAAGATCAAGTGCACGAGACTGTCATCATTGGTGAAAGGTCAAGTGCACGAGACTGTCACCATTGGTGAAGACAATGATAGTCTATCTACGTGCACTTGACCCGTTTTTTTACGTCTATGCATCAAAATTTCACACCCAGAGAAACAATCTTGAATCTTGTAACACCTATCATTGTGAATCACATATATGCCCAACAAAATTAGGCGACTTGTTTCATACAAAGGCGGTCAACAATGTACGAGGCGGGTAAAGTTTAAAGATCTTTCCAAACATTATAATCACTAGATGAGCTGTTGTGGTTCATGATACAGTCTTGGCATCCCATAAAGAATGTACTATGTACAGGGTCCATGTTTACTAAGGCATGAGCTGTTCCACTTGGACTAGCTGCAACAGCAACCTCATCTGCGCCAACTATTACTTCAGCGTAGCCTGTGTCGTCTGCCTCACGATTCTCCAACTGCAAATGGTTTGCGTAATTAATTAGATGTTGATGCAAAAGAATAGAGAGATTCGACATGTGATGCATCTCAAAAAAAATTTTAAAAGAAGCCTCCAAGATGGAGAGGGTTTTGGCACAGACCCTTACTTGTAAATAAAAGTTGACCCAATGGGCTTGAGCTACACAATAGAGGGTAGCTCTCTACTTTTCCCGAAATCCCTCCCCACCCCACCTCATCCAACGGGATTTGAACCCACGACCTCTCATACAGACGTGTGTGTCTTAAGCCACTGAGTCATCCCCTTGGGGACTCAGTTTTCGTAAATCTATCCATGGTTTCTCTACAAGTAGTGAACTAGGCACCAATTGAGAAACTGGTACTGAAGTTCATCACAATAGCAGTCTATTTGATGCATTCTTGGTGAAAATACATCTCCTGATTAGACAGAATATTTCAAGCACACTAAGAAATAGTGGCACTAGATGAGAGCTATCACTGCTAAATTATATTGCAACTATGCAGTAGTTCTTTTGCTGCCAAGAAGTAAAACTTAAAATCAGCTCATTAATCACGAAACTAACTAAATCATGAGTTCTACGCAGGAAATGGTAAAATATATACATCACCAACTGAACATTTTAACATTTTATGGTGTTTTATTCACATATGATACACTCAGAAACCAGAGTTGGTTTATTATTCATTATCATTTTGTTAAGGTTCCAAAACACCACCACAGTGTTTCCCAAAAGGCACAATCACTTCTATATTTCAATTTAGACAGAGATTTGAAGGAGCATAGCCTTTGAGGTCAAAAAGGTGCACAAAGAAACAAATCTAGTGTTCAATTTCTTGTCAAAATCATATTGACAGCCTGAAGCAAAGTAACCACAATTAATAGTAGTTTCCAAAGTCTGTATTTGAATTCTCTAACTATTTCCAAAGTCCTGAGAGTGAGGAGCAAAACTACAAATACAATAATACACTGATACGAACAAACTTAGGAGTTTCTTGTTCTAGCAGATTAGCCACACAAGCACACAGCTTGGTAGGACTTAAAGAGTTAGTGTCTTATGTATTGGAAATCAAATTAATCACTTAATTGGAGGGTTTTGACTCTGACAATTTATGTATACGAAAAATTAATGTGCATTCAATTTACAAAGTTTTCATGGATCATCATTTGCATTATCTGTTAATGTATGACAAATGTGGTCAACATTTTGATAATAAGGGTGGTCCAGTGCACGAGCATCCAACATAGTGTGGTCAAGGGAGGAGCATCTGTGTACACGCAGCCTTACCTCTCCTTTTCCCTGACTTGCACTCAATGGGAGTTTATGGAGTCCCATATTGCATAGCACGTGGGAGATCAACTAGTGGGATATAAACAATCAAACATTTCATACTTATTTCCAACTATTCAAAACCTAAACTATATAAACAAGTACGGGAGTTTATGGATTCCCAAGTCGCTTAGCGTGCGTGAGGCCAACTCGCGGAATGTAAGCAATCAAACCTTTCCACCATACTTATGAGCAAGACTACAACATATCATTACATTTTATTTATTTCTCATAAGTTTATGAAAGAATTATCTTACCCTAAATTTTGTGGTAGCCCCCCAAATGACAAATGTCTCGTTACAAGTATAGTGTCTGTGATTTCCCCTCAATGAACCAGGTCGAATTTCACCAATATGAATTGACGCACAGTTCAAAGCGCCACCTGCAACAATACACACCACTCACTGTAAACTTTAGGATGTCATGAAATGTTGAAAATAACAATTAATTCAAAATATCACGAGAGAAATGCATTTTCTTTTCCTTTCACTATATATTGAATTGTAAAAAAAAATTAAAAACATCCCATCAGCAAGGTAACCAAAGTTTGAATTTGGGTGCACCCTTAGAAATTCAAACTCAATACCCCAAAATCATGAGCAAAATAGCTGATTATCATATTGAGCTACTTTCCCACAAACACTAAGGATGAAAATAATTTGCATACAGCGAACAAAATCGAACAACTACCAGTAAATTCAAGAAAAACCAGCACTTCACCATGTAGATTTGAATTTTTTTTCTTTCAAGAATTTGAATTGTGGATTTGGGTGCTTTCTAATCAATTGAAACTCCAAGTCCTCAAAACCCAAATGAGAAAAATAACAAACTACTAGATGCTTTCCACAATTTGCATAATTAAATAGCTACTATCAAATTCAGAAAAACAGCATTTCAATGCGTAGATTTGAATTTGAATTCGAATAGTAAATTTGGGTGCTTTATTAGCAATTCAGACTCCAAGACCCCGAAACTCTAAAACCCACGTGAGCAAAAGAGCTAATTACACCACCAAGCGCGTGGGTCAACTGGTAAGGGTTGTTCCAGCTTAACCTGAGTCTCGAGTTCTAGTCTCATGGAATGCAACTGCCTTAAAACTTGGTAGGGAGAGATTTGCCGCCCTTGTGATCCTACCCGACTCGAATAAGGATTAGTCTGGGTGTGGTAAACCGGCTTAAAAAACTTGGTAGAAAGAGCTTTGCCGCCCTTGTGGTACTACCCGGCTCGAATGAGGATTAGTCTGGGTGCGGTAAACCGGCTTAAAGGTGTCAACCGCGAGTTTGTGGACCCGCTCAGGAACCTCATGGTTTAGACCCAAAAAAAGAGCTAATTACTATATTAAGCTACTCGACCCCAATTCGCACAATCAAATTCAAGCAACCTACATTGAATCCACACAATTCTACAAACCAAATCACCATTCAGAAACTGAAATGATAAAAATTGAAGCAAACCCACTAAAATTTTCACTACAAAATAGAAGGAAATGGACCTGAAATGCCGGACCGGAGGGCGATGCCGACGGGGTCGAGCAACCAGCCCCGATTGTCTTTGGCGACGAGAGATGGAGAAGCAGAGGAGAACCTGACGAGATTGACCTTAGCATCATCCTCCTTGGAGCGGTGGAGATGGTGGGGAGGAGCTTTGTGGAGAAGACGAGGAGGAGAAGAGAAATTGGAAGAGCGCTGGAATCGGAGAGAGGCCCATGTGAGGAAAAGGAAGAAGGAGAGGAGGAAAGGGACGGCTTGGGGCTTCTTGAAGAAGTTTCTGAGAGAAGAGAGAAAAGTAGGGTTATTCTGGTTCTGGTTCTGGTTTTGGCTGCTCGGAAATGGGTTCTCGATGCTCTGGCCGCCTGAATGGGAGCTTCGTCTAGGGTTTGCCATCATCATCTTCTTCTTCTTCACATTCTGTCTTCTGCTTTGCTTATTCTGTGTCTTGTTGTGGATTTGGTGATGTCTTCTATTTTAGTATTTTGGTTGTGAAATGTGTTTTGGTTTAGGGACACTATTCAATAATAGTAATAAGGTCCAAATTAGTCAGTCAATTATCAGTTCGTGCTATTTTAGTTCTTCAATTATTAAACGTGTCAATTTAGTACATAAGTTATGCAAACGAGGCAGTTTAGTCAAAACGTTTTTAAAAATCGAGTCATTTAAGGACATTCTGTCAAACTTGTTAACGGAACCGTTAAAATTACAGTAAAAAAATTTATTTTAAATTGGCACGTTTGATAGTTGACGTACCAAAATGGCACGAATTAAATAGTTCAGGGGCTAAAATGGCACGAACTGGATAGTTCAGGGACTAATTTGGACTTTTTCCCTAACATTAATCATTGTCACGTCATCAATTTAGTATTAAAAAAATATTTTTTATTGTAATTTTAACGGTTCTGTTAACAAATTTGGCGGAATGTCCTTAAATGGTTCGATTTTTGAAAACGTTTGGAGTAAACTGGCTCGTTTTTCATAACTGATGTACTAAATTGACACGTTTGATAGTTGAAGGATTAAAATGACACGAACTAAATAGTTCAGTGACTAATTAAGACATTTTTCCTTCAATAATACAGACAAAGCCGTTGCATTAAGGGTTCAAATAGAGGTGGCAAATAACGGGCCGGGTCGGGTTACGGGCATAAATGTACTGAACTTTGCGGGTATACTCCATCCGAGTTTTTACATAATAAACCCGACCCAACTAACTTCGAGTTGGGTTAGGGACGGGAATAGTCTGGTTGGGTGTCGAGTACCTGTGAATTCAGATTAGTCATGTAAAATTCAGGTTGAATAAACCTAATAATTCAGCGTATTTTACGTCTAAAACCCGAAATCTAAATGGGTTTCGGGTTTTTTCGGGTCGGGTTATGAGTTTTAGGCATAAATACATTGAATTTCGTGAGTTTACTCGAACCAAAATTTTACATGATGAACCTAACCCGACTAGTTTTGAGTTAGGTTAGGGACTGGAATAGTAAGGTTGGATGTTGGCTAATTCGGGTTTGTCACGTAAACTTCCGAGTAGGATAAACCCGTTCCATTAGTGCATTTTATGCTTAAAACTTGAAACCCGATCGACCCATAATTTGTCTGGTATAGAGGGCGAGGACTTGAAGTGAAACACAACACATCCTCTGATCTGCCCAACAATGCTATTACAGAGACTCAACAGAGCCTCGAAGAGAAGCTCTGCGCTAAGTTCATTTTCACATTCATGGCGTTCCAAATCCAAGACTGGCTCAACAGAGCCGAAGGAGAAAGTGGACTCCGTCGTAATCGGGGCCGGCGTTGTGGGGTTGGCCATCGCCAGAGAACTGGCGCTCAAGGGCCGAGAGGTTCTCGTCCTTGACTCTGCTCCCACCTTCGGCACCGTTACTAGTTCCCGGAACAGCGAGGTCATTCACGCCGGCATCTACTACCCTCACAATTCTCTCAAGGTCTCTCTCTTCTCAAAACCCTTTCTTTTCTGTTCCAATTCAAACCCTTTTGGATTCTATGTTGGTTCTTAGAGAAAACTCAGCTCAGAAACCTAATTATACCACCCAAAATTGGGTTTTGCATTTATATTTTATTGTATAAACTTTAAATCTTTCGTCGGTATGGTTTGTTTTTTAATGTATCACACACATCAAAAATATGTGAAAACCGTTGCCACTTTTATACTAGTTGTGTTTGGTGTTAATTTTAATATGGTATTAGAGCTTGTTTGGTTTCTGTCCAGTGACCCGCCTCCTTTCTTGGTCCGCCCTGCACGTGAGCCGTGAGGGGAGTGTTAAAAACCGTTGTGTTATCCAATGTATCACATATCAAAAGCACGTGAGGGGAGTGTTAATGTTCGTTTGGTCCACGTGCAAGGTCCTTCCACGTAAGGGTGAGTGTTAATGTCCGTTGTGTTATCCAATGTATCCCATATTGAAAGCACGTGAGGGAGAGTGCTAATGTCCGTTGTGTTATCCGGCCTGCACGTGAAGGGGAGTGGTAATATATCCCACATCGAAAGAATGTGAAGTCTGTTGCCACTTGATATACTAGTTGGGTTGGAGTCAAGTTTAACAGTTTTGCATTTTCTTTTTTGTTTGATAGGGAGGCAATTGCTATCTGGGCATCTATTCACTTGTGTTACCTTTTGGATTCTATGTTGTTTGTTTGGGAGGAGGAATAAAAAGGCTCAGAAACCTAATTACCCAACCCAATATTGTGTTTTGCATGTATGTTTGGTGCTATAAGTTTTGAAATTTTAATGGGTATTCTCTGTTTTGCTTTGCTTTGTGAATTTGAACCCCTTTTGGCAGGCAATTTTTTGTGTGAGAGGAAGGCAATTGCTGTACAAGTATTGCTCTGAGCGTGATATTCCTCATAAACAGATTGGTAAGCTTGTAGTTGCCACCAGGTCTTCTGATATTTCAAAATTGAATGACATAATGGATAGAGGAAATGGAAATGGGGTTGAGGGCCTGAGGATGGTGGAGGGTGTTGAGGCGATGAGAATGGAGCCAGAATTGCAGTGTGTCAAAGCCTTATTCTCACCTGTTTCTGGAATTATCGATTCCCACTCTCTAATGCTATCTTTGGTGGTATGCCTTATTATCTTTCCTGTTCCCTATATTACCTAGATTCCGATTCATTTCTGTGGCCAGAAAGAACTTAGGATACTCTTTTATGTTAAGGGGCTAGCTAGAGTTATAGCTGCATATTGACAGGGATAACACGGCAATGTGAGTCCAGGGAGAAGCGGAAAGTCATGGAGCAACCTTCTCTTACAATACCACTGTCACCGGTGGCCATCTTGAAGGAAGTCATTTGCAACTCCATGTTTGTGGAAGCAAAGATCTCGAGAATCAGAATGGAAGCTGTCCGGTACACCCAGAGCTTATACTCATTCCTGAGCTTGTCGTGAACTCTGCAGGATTGAGTGCCCCGGCCCTTGCGAACAGATTCCATGGCCTAAATTGTCGGTTTGTTCCTCCAGCCTATTTTGCTCGGGGTTGCTATTTTACTTTATCTAATACTAGAGTCCCTCTTTTCAACCATTTGATATATCCTGTACCCGAGGATGGGGGACTTGGAGTGCATGTTACTTTGGATTTGAATGGACAAGTTAAGTTCGGTCCAGATGTTGAGTGGATCAATGGTATCGACGATATATCAAGCTTCCTAAACAGGTACTCTTCCCTTTCCTCTTATTTTCATTCTGCATCATATAGAAGCTTTTGTGTGGCTCGGCTTAATGGTCTTGCAATACTGCTCAAACAATTGCTACCTTTTTGTAAGAAATGCCTGGCACAGTTGCACATTTGTTTATGTGATGTATTCGTCAAATGTTTATTTGGGTTTAAATGGTTGGGTTTAGCTCCTAATTAGTGTTTTGTCTTGTTTGAGCCTTGTAAACCATTTTTTTTTATTAATTAAACTCACTCAACCATCGTACCGTTGATGTCAGCATTTGTTGACGCGTCGTCACGCCTTGTCAGATACAGAGTCCATGTGTGCATCCCACATCATTGTATCGTTTCATTTTTTCACCATTCATAGCTAAAATAACACTATTTTAGCTGTTTGTGATGTAAAAAAAATGAAACACAACGTTTTTTCTGATGTGGCATGACGTGTCAACAAATGGTGATGTGACACTTAAAAATCTGTTGCAGCAGGTTAAGTGAGTTTAATTTATATAAAAAAAATGGTTTACAATGGCTCAAACACGGCAAAATCCTAATTAGGGGCATACCCAACAAACATGTCAGTTAATGGGACACAACCATTTAACTCTAAAAAAAAAAAAAAAAAAAAAAAATTTGTCTACTTTTTAAAATGTTCAAGAAATGTGGCTTTATGTTCGGTAATTGGTATGTAAGTAGACACTTTTTCCGACTTCACTAGAGGGAGCATGTGACACATATGTGCTAATCTAATAGGATTATAGATCAAATGAAGGTATGTGTATGTTATGTGTTGCTCTTTTGATAAAGTCGTGTCCATAAGATATGTTTATGTGTTTGTGTTGCTTTATTAATGTTTTTGACAAATATCATCCCTTGTATATGTGAATCTGAGCTTAATGAAGTTTAAATCCCAGGTTTGACTACTCTGTATGTAGCGATCGCGCAGAGCGGTTTTACCCAGAGATACGAAAGTACTATCCAAATTTGAAGGATGGAGCTTTAGAGGCAGGTTATGCAGGAATTCGGTCGAAACTCAGCGGTCCCCAGCAAACCCCAGCTGATTTTGTAATACAGGTTACTTGTTGCACAACCCTCCCTCTTCACGCGTCTAAATTAGAGCTGACAATTCGTGCGTGTCGTGTTTGTTTCGTGCTAAAGGTTGTGTGTGTTGCACGACCCAACATGAATACGCCACATTTAGTAATCGTGTTGCATGGCTCAACACGAACACAATATGCTTAACACAATAACTAAATGGGCCGTGTTGACATGTGATCAGTGAGTTCGTTCTTTAAATATTTACATCTCCGGTGTCGATTGTGCAGGGACAAGACATACATGGGATACCAGGTCTTGTGAATCTGTTTGGAATGGAGTCACCTGGTCTCACTTCGAGCATGGCAATTGCAGAATATATAGCAGCCAGATTTTTAGATGCTTGAGTTGAGCTCCATGACATGACATGACATCAATTGTTGGTAGATCTTTGTGTTATAGTCTTCACTCTTCAAGATTGCTGTTGAGGTGTTCTCAATACCCAATCAAATTGTCAAATTATGTACATTGGATAAGGATGATCTTCCATTACTGTATCGTTTGGTACCCCGGTTTTACATGGGAAAATGACAGAGTCAAATGTAAAGTTCACTTTATCGTGTTTGGGTAAAATATGTGAAATGAGAGACAATGAAAAATAAAGATTCATGTAATCCAAAAGAAACGTTTTACACTATGAAAGATAATTTTTTTTATGACAAATATGTACCAAACATGATATTTGAAAAGGGCACAAGTGACATTTTGTTTTTATCATACATTTTTAATTTGCGAGAGGATTGACGCATGTGTGTTTGTTTCATGTGTGGTACATGTACACCTTAGTTACAAACTACAATTGGCTTGGTTACAAATTTTTATTGGCTCGCGTTTTGGTATGAAAATATAGTAGTTACAAACATTACTGGCGTCATTACAAAAATTTATCGGTGCGCGTTTTTTTAGTAAACCACTTACAAACTGTATTGGTGCGCGTTTTTACATTTAATATAAGTCATACATGTTTTAATTGGTCTGGTTACAAGTTATTATTAGCACGCGTTACACATGTATCATACATGCACTAATGACACATGAAACAATCGTTTCCCAATCTCCATTACAATCATACGAAGACAAAAAAAATCTACAAAAACCAAAGCACATGCATATCTTTCTTCTTTTCTTTTTTTAAAGAAAAATCACATCCATTGTGTGTGTATATATATTATATTTGTATATATTTATTGATGATTGATTGAAAATAGAAATGATGAAAATAAATTAAAAATTAGAGACCCAATTGCATAAACTGTGAATCAGAAGTTATTGAACGGCTTCGACATATCGAGGCCGCTCCTCCTCAAGATTAATTATTCTCGCGGCGCCCCAACCCGGCAGATCTTTCGGGGTTGTGCGGCGCATCTTTAAAGACACCGTTTATGGTCTCTCTTTCGAATTTATCAGTTTCTCTCCGAGGGTTCATTTTGTCAGCATTAATCTTCTTATGTCCGATTGTTATGTGGTTCTTTTGGTTGGTTCGGAATCCCCTCTTTTTTTTATGACAAGTCGCCAAGTTTGGGTGACACAACCCTTTGGTTCTCGAGCTTTTGTTATTCTTTTCTTCATTACATATTTGGGCTAAAAAATATATTTTTTAATAAAGATAATCTCCATTACAATCCTTAGAAAAAAACTACGAAAATTAAAGCACATGCATTTTTCTTTTCTTTTTTTTTTTTGAAAGAAAAATCACATGCATATCTTTGTTTGTGTGTGTATGTATGTATACATTTATTGATGATTGATTGAAAATAGAAATGATGAAAATAAACTAAAAATTAGAGACCCAATTGCATAAACTGTGGATATATATAGCTGTCTATCAGACCATAATTAGACATGAACCTCAGTGATGAAGTACATACTAAAACCATAACAAGTAGTTTTCTTAGCATATAGAGTGTTTCCACAATTAGATCAGTCAATCAAAATTAATTCACCACCAAATATATAATTATGGAATACATACCGTAATTAGACCCATATTTTTTACATATAAATAGACATGAACCTCAGAGATCAACCATATATCCAACTATATCATCTTCTTTGCATATTGTTTTTGTGAGTTAAAATGACAATGAAGCTGGTCAATATTGCTAATATTGTAATGGTGATAATATTATTGGTGCATTACCAACCAGCATTTTCCCTTGAAGATCATCATGTGGAATTAAACCATCACTCTCATCGTTTCAAATTGTGCTATGCTCCATGTTTTCAAGCTTGCATGGACCCGCTGGCACCGGCGCCGGATGGACTCGGACGGGTTATTAAACGAATAAAGTGTAGAGCCAAGTGCACCGTCTTGTGTTTGATGATTCGTAATAACTCGCTCCATTATGATGATTTGAACGGTTGTAACTTTAGTTGTCTTTTAGACCAATGCGCCAATAATAATCTAGTTCATGGTACGTATCTCATTATATCTATCAATTTCTATATATATATTTTCGTATTTACTCGATCTGATATCATTTTTATATTTGTGTACTTACGTTTTTTGTTTGTGTTTTTTTTCAGATACAAACAAAATGGAAGGCTGCATTAGTCATTGTTCAAACAAAGACTGCAATAACAATTAGAGGCTCCAACCACATGTTATAATGTTTCTATTAGTTTCTTAATAAGTCAATAAATGTGCTGCCAATCTCTACAAACAAAAGTATGAATAATATTTATCATTGGAATAATACGGTATATGATCATTTTGTCAATCAATCATTTGATTATATAATACGGATCATTACAAGAAAATTCAAAATTGTGATGCCCAAAATGGATCGTCGTAAAAGTCACAATTTGCAAGGCCTATAATATAGATGAAGACTGTTTGTCTTGAATGTAGCAATGAGAAAACAGTAGTTGCAATAGAAGAAAAATGTTGATGCTTTTTGTCTCTTCTTGACTGAGATGTTTTTTTGAAGTTAACTCATACTTAGAGTTTTATTTTGTTTCCTTCTAAACCACAATTTCATTAATTAGACCAACTCAACCGAATGTAGACAGTTTTCAGGTGCCCCATCAGAATTTGTTGACATGTCGCCACGCCACGTCAAATACAACGTCCACGTATGCATGCTATATCAGTGAAAATGTTGTGTTTCATTTTTTTCATCGCAGACAAACAAAATGGTGTTGTTTTAGCTGTGAATGATAAAAAATATAGAAAGGTATGATGACGGGCATGCACACGCGCGTGGATGATCTATATCCGACGTGGCGTGACGACATGTCAACAAATGTTGACAACCATCTATAGCCGGTCGAGTGAGTTTAATTAATAGACAAATGCTAACGTGCCACATGAAGACTATAGCCGATTGAGCGAGTTTAATTAATACAAAATAGTGTACAAGAGCTTAAATAAAACAAAACTATAATTAGTGACCTAACTCAAAAAAATGTTAGTCCAGATAAGACAAAATCATTTAACTCTTTAATAGATTAAAGTCATCATCATGTTCTTTGAAAATATAAATGTCGATCGGAGGTAACTTGATTGGTAGTAATATCATATATTCTTCATCGTTTTCTATCGAGAGATTGATACATAAGTCGTGTGCACTTAAATCTTTCATTGTCCGTAGATTCTATTTTTAATTTGACTAGAGAAATGTAGTTAAATATCTTACCAAACTAACTTAGTTTTGTATTAAGTATTAACCATCCTCTCCCACCAAATACTCTCCACTTCAAATTTGTTTGCGGACGAACAAAGCATTGCAAACCATTGGTTCCTACTTGTTACATAAATAGGGTGTTCCCCCATTTTCCCCAAAAATCAGAGCCTAAGGGGCAAAATCCAATTTCCGACAAAGCCCCCAACAGCTCTGCATGCTTCACACCCTTTTTTTTAATCTTTCTCATTTTCTAGGTTTTAAAACATGACTAGACAAACGGGCATTATAGTCATTTCATGCATTGCTCTGGTGGCCATCGGCACCGCCGTGAGCCTCACCGTCTTCCGCTCCGAAAAGGAATACGAAGGAGAAAAAGCCGCCGCGAAAGCCGAAGCCGAAGAGGAGCAACTCAAGTCATCAAACAAGGTGGTGGAAAAAATATGTCAACCAACTGATTACCGACACACCTGCGAAGAAAGCCTGAAGGGATCGAATACCTCGAACCCCAAAGAACTCGTCAAAAGAGGGTTCGAGGTGGCGGCGCAGAAGCTCGAGAAAGCGGTAAATGAGTCTGACACAATTCAAGATCTCGCCAAGGACGACATGGGCAAGCAGGCGCTGAAGAACTGCAAGGAGCTCATGGATTCATCCATCGACGACCTCAGGAGATCAATGAGCGAGGTCGATGAGTACGACCCGAACAAGATGGAGGAGTACCTAGAGGACCTCAAGATTTGGCTGAGCGGGGCGTTGACGTTCCAACAAACGTGCCTAGACGGGTTCGATAAAACGACGGGCGAGGCTAAGGAGAAGATGAAGGAGTTCTTGGAAACGTCCCTCGAGCTCACGCAAAACGGGATTGCCATGGTGGAGGAGGTCGCGAACATGTTCGAGTCATTGAGCGTAAAAGGGCTGAGCAACCGGCGGCTCCTAGCGGAGGGAGGGACGCCGGCGTGGGTGAGGAGGTTGCTCGGTGCGAGCATCAAGGAGCTGAAACCGAATGTGGTGGTAGCCAAGGATGGTTCCGGGAAGTACAATTCCATCAATGACGCTCTTGGGGATGTCCCGGAGGAGAACCAGGAGAGTTTTGTGATTCATGTGAAGGAAGGAGTGTATGCAGAGCAGGTGGTGTTTAGCAAGCATATGACGAGCGTTGTGCTGCTCGGAGATGGCCCGACGAAGACGAGGATCACCGGGAGCTTGAATGCTGCGGATGGAATCCAGACTTTCAGCACAGCTACTGTTAGTAAGTACTCTTAATATCCGACATCCAACGCTATTTTATGCTACATCCTCTCTAGAATGATGGCAAAGTCTTGGTGCTCATAAACTAGTGCACATCGACTAGAGCTGGTCACTCATGTCAGAACACGACCCATGACATGAAATTGGTGTGTTTTAGCTCACGCATTTTGTCGTTGTGTTTGTGTTGTGTTCGTATTGGGTCTTTCAAACACGCACGTACGATTTAATAGTCATGTTGTGGCACTTCAGACACCCACACAATCAAGGGTATAATTGTAAATAAATCCTAATAACATGTTCAGTCGTGTTGTGCCAAACATGTTGGATAGCGTCGTGTCAAATGTGTTGGTTCTATCGTGCATAATATGTTGGGTCGTATTCGTGTCGTGTCAACACGGCTCATTTAGTTATCGTGTTAAACATGTCGTATTCGTGTTGGACAATGTAGCACGATTACTAAACATGTCGTATTTGTGTTGAGTCATGTAGTGCACACACAACCTTCACGACACGAAAAATTTTCAAGAGAGCCAGGCCAAACCCAATCAAACTTGTCCAAGTCTAAGTCGGGTCATTCGATCTAGTTTTTTAGTTGGTCTAAATTTGAACAGCCCTAAAGTGTACAAGCTTGTGTTAACATTTTAGTAGCAATGACTAAAAAATATAATACCAATCAAATCATCCTATCCTGACACGTGACACCGGGTGCACATAAACTATTTCTATAATAAGTTGAAATGCAGACCCATTCTAAAAATAATTATCCACTTTCTTTGTAAATTTACTATAATATATTGTCACTCATTTTGACATGAAAGAAGTATACTAGTTACACTAGAGTCGAGTTCAAAAAGTCAGAATAAATCCTACCATCTAATATGTTGGTTTAGTCATGAGACTAACAATACATGAATTCACTATTTTCCATAATTTAGTGAAATTTTTTATGCATCATAAAATTATTTGCTATTAAGAACAGGTGTAATCGGGAATTCGTTCATAGCCAAGGACGTTGGATTCGAGAACACGGCCGGGCCATCCAAGGAACAGGCCGTGGCTCTGCGCGTCCAAGCGGACAAATCAGTCTTTTACAACTGCCACATTCTCGGCTACCAAGAAACCCTCTACTCCCACGCCCACCGCCAGTTCTACCGCGACTGCACCATCTCCGGCACCATCGACT
>JAYMTF010002896.1:0-16718 GCA_036897485.1 Pelargonium nanum | reverse complement strand
AATACTATATTGGGTACAAAATAAAAGTGTAGGTACTAAATTGGGTGCAATAAAAGTTTAGGCAGCACATTTGTAATCAACCCAAAGTTTGGGTACTTGCCTTTGTCCCAAAGACTAACTGATAAGTCATATGTTAGCCAAATATTTATTTTTTTCTCATCAATCTCTCCGACCAAGCTGTTTTCAAACCGAGCCATCAAGAAATTCATGTGTATTATTGACTGTCCGTTCCACAAGTTACACAAAAAAATGTGATTGAAGTCTCTAAATGGAAAATAACCTCCGAGCGTCACCTCATTTAATAAATAAAAAAAAATAAAAAAAAAAAGATTTTTGGACTAATTTCATGCGAAATAACGAAGAAAAAAAGAAGAAGAAAGTTTACCCCATTCCGTCCAAAATTGACAATGAAGTAAAGCCAATCTGGCATGGAAACTTGTATTTTGACTAATTTATTTTCCTATTAAAAACAAATTCTGGACCCACAGTGAATCCCATCGAACGGGCGAGATTGCGAAATACACAAACTTTACGGTGCACACACCAACAGTGGAACATAGTAGCATAGTGAATTGGCGAAAATGTCCGAAGAAAAAGACAAAAACACGTAAGCCCCTCCAGGCACATTTGTCTCAAGCAAGCAGTCACTCCCCACTGCACGTGACTCCTTATAAAAAGCGACGATCATGATCATGATCATGATCGTTTTAAGAAGAGCTCGGCCATTCAGATCTGATGGTTCTCACCTCCACCATCAACTCTTTGTTGCTATAGAAACAGAGAGAGACCAAAACAAAAAAAAAAAAACACATACAAAGCTTATCTCCATACCCACACAGCTCACTCATGGGAGAGGTAAGACCTTGAATCTTTGCTAATTCAACACCAACAATGCCTTCTCTTTTCTGGGTATTGATTGTTTTTTTAAAACTGGTTCTTGTTTTCTTGTGTTAGGAGGAAAAAAAAGCAGAGGAGAAGAAGCCGGCGGCGGAGGAGCCGAAGAAGGCGGAGGCCGCCGCTCCTGCTCCGGCGGCGGAGGAGAAAAAAGAAGAGAAAGCTGCCGAGAAACCGGCTGAGGAGAAGAAGGACGAGAAAAAAGGAGACGACGCAGCTAAGGACGAGAAGGAGGCGCCGCCGCCGCCACCGCCGCCGCCGCAGGAAGTGGTGCTGAAAGTGTACATGCATTGCGAGGGCTGCGCGCGCAAGGTTCGCCGATGCCTGAAGGGATTTGACGGTTCGTTGATATATTGTTCTGTCCTCTGATCTGTCTCTGTGCTCTGTTTCCGTACTTGAAACCTATTTATATGCTAAAAAAATGTTTCTGCTTTTTCTTTTCTTGAACTGATTGGATTCATTTTTTGGTTTGTTTTGATTCAGGGGTTGAAGATGTGATTACGGATTGCAAGAGCAGCAAGGTGGTGGTGAAGGGGGAGAAAGCCGCCGCCGATCCCATGAAGGTCGTGATCAGAAGAGCCACCGGCAGGTGGAGCTCATTTCTCCGATCCCGAAACCGCCGTCCGAGGAGGAGAAGCCCAAAGAGGAAGAGAAGCCCAAACCGGAAGAGAAGAAGGAAGAGGTACAGTAAATTTAATGACTTTGTAGTTGTTTTAATTTTCCTGTTAAATTAGTTAAGTCCGGTGGTTCTGATTCATTTTCTTGATTTTCAGCCTCCAAAGGTGATCGTTGTGGTAATCAAGGTGCACATGCATTGCGAAGCGTGTGCTCAGGAAATCAAGAAACGCATCCAAAGAATGAAAGGTGCGACCATCTGATCTGGCTACTCACTATCTTTCTTTTTTTTCCGTTGGCGATTTACCGTTAAATAAAGATCCCATTAAATTTGAATTTTTAGGAGTGGAATCAGCAGAACCGGATCTGAAGAACTCGCATGTGGCGGTGAAGGGCGTGTTCGAGCCGTCGAAGCTGGTGGAGTACGTGTACAAAAGAACCGGTAAGCACGCGGTGGTGGTGAAGCAGGAGCCGGAGCCGGAGAAGAAAGACGGCGGCGAAGAGAAGGGCAAAGACGATGCAGCTAAAGAAGAGAAGAAAGAAGAAGGTGGCGGCGCCGGCGAGGGAGGAGAGAAGAAAGGAGAGGAAGAGAAGAAGGAAGAAGGGAAAGCTGACGGCGCCGGAGAAGCCGCAGCTCCGGCGGAGGAGGACACCAAAATGGTGGAGCTCAAGAGAAATGAGTACTATTACTACCCTCCAAGATACGCCATGGAGATGTATGCTTATCCACCACAGATCTTCAGTGATGAGAATCCAAATGCATGTTCTCTAATGTAATATTGGAATCTAAATGCTATGTGCTAGAGTTTTGTAGCTTTTTTCTTAAGTTTTTATTATATATATAAGAATATATATAAATAATGAGAAATTAATTGACAGTGAAAATTTGTGAAGTTCATGGTAGATAGATGCAGTTTTAATTTGTTCAAGTGACATTAATGTGGACAAGGAGATGAGGTTTCTTACAGTTATGGCACTTTGCTACATTGGTTGTCTAATGTGGCATCCACCACCTACCAATATATATCATTTAATTTACTCTCAATTACTAATATATTCACTTTGGTTGTTTTCATTGTTTTGGGACGTGGTTTGGTGGGTCATCTCTTTTGGGTGGATGATGGGTCTTCAAAGCTGATGTGGCAGTGACACTACTGACATTACCTCTGAAGTGGATGGCTATAAATCTTTTGCTTTGGTCGGTTTGTTTGTTTTTTAAGAAAACAAGGATGTGGTAATGAAACCCTATTATCATCCAATTAACTTAACACAATTTGGGTGATTGGAGATTTGCAAAAACAAGCACAACATTGAATTTGAAAGCTAAAGTTGGAGCAATGTTCAAAAGAAGAAGTAGCTTTTGTTTTTGAGGAATGGTATGGCAACTTGTCATGACTTGCTTCAGCCTTTGGCTTTAACAAATTTTTTTTTTTCACTTTTGTTCTTTTCCTTTTTGAATCTTGGAGCTTAAACACTTTTCATTAATTCTTGATTTTAAACACAATGTAGTCAACTGTAAAGTGCCAATTTTCAAATTCCAATATGAGATTTATATTTATTGAACAATTAACTTCAGCTACCTTTGTTGCACAGCAATAACTTGAAGTTGTAGCTAATTTGCTCACCTAGAAGACCACACCATCCTCAAAAAACTGAAATGTGTATCATTTTCCCATGAATGGTACTAACTTTTTGGTGGGTTGTAACAGAGAGAAACCTAAAACCACCCAAAATGAAATAAGAAAATGTGTGTGAAAACCATGCACATCTCCATCTTCTTCTTCAGCTTCTTGTATTTGGCACTACTCTTTTCCAAGAATACTTGTGTATCATTGAAGCCAATGATGCAACAATTTCTGTTCCTTCTTCTGCCAAGCAATAATGAAATTAAGAGCCATATTTTGATGATTAGTCTCAAAAGAATAGTAAAAAAAGGAAAAAGGAAAATCTTTGGGTTCTGACAAAATTAGTTTTGCTAATAAAAAAAAGTTGAATTTTAGGTTTGTGGGCTCACATAGTGGAGAGGATATAGTAGCACATGGCACTGCCCTTTTGTGTTTGAAAGTAGAGCATGTTGAGGTTGAGGGTTGTGCCTGCAGCTTCTGAACTTTTTATAATTTTGTTTATACTACTCTTTAACCTATTATTAGGTGTTACCATTAACATTAATATGTGATCAACTCCACTTTTTTCATAAGCTTTTTGTTAGTGATTCTGCATGAGATTCCACCCATCACATGCCTTATTTCATCATTCCAGCTTGTTGTTTTTGGTCTTTTGTTACAATTATAAACATCCTAGCTCATTTTTAAAACATTATAAACATCCATGGACATATACTTAAAACTATATATTCCAATTGTTTCCTATTACAAATATCATAAGCTTGATTTTTATATTCCAAATGTTTCCTATCACTAATATCATAAGCTTGATTCATTTTTATATCATTTTTCATACTTGATCTCTTATACAATTAGTTAACATAGTGAAAATATATTCCTCCTTTGCCGTTTTGAAGGTTGGTTAGGATTTTCGTACGTACGATTGACTCGGATTTTTAAAGGGGCGTCAGTCTCTTGGGTTGACTGATAAGTAATTGCGATTTCTTTCGTTTAGATAGCGAGTTTTTGCTTGATAGCAAGGTAAGGTATTGCTAGGTTCATGTATTGGTGGCGTAGATTTGTAGTGAGTTTTTTCTATTGGTGTGTGTATAGGGCAATTGGAGATCTATGTCGGTTCCAGGAAAAGAGAAGGTGGCTTAGAAGATGATGATTCGATTGGAGCTTTTGAATTAATTTTCGAGTTTGTAATCAAATCAGATGACAAATACGGTAGTGGCGAAAGACGGTCGGCAACGACTTTAATTTGCACCATCTTCTTAAAAAAAAACTAACACAGTGAACATGTTTATGGCACTTTAATTAACAGAATTAATACTAGAAATGGGGACATCAGTATGAGATGGTCCGTCAATGGGAAGAGTCGTGTTTTGGGACAAGTTACAAAGACAAAATGAAAGCTCGTCAACCCCATCCCGTAAGGAATTCTAGAAAAATCGTTTGCTTTTGTTTTTTTCCTCGTAATGACGAAACCGCAAGTAAATGTATTGATAGCTATGGAACAATTGCTTGTTAATTTCGGGGAAAGATAGGTCCTTTCTTTTTTATTATGTTTCTATCTTGGCTTGACGTCATCCTTTGGAATTGTTTCACATCTCTTCATTCTATTTTTCTCTTTGTTTTTGCCTTACATCAATCATGGAAGTGACGGTCTATTCCAACTTTTGAACTTATACTCTATTGGTTCTTAAATAAGTGTCGTACTTTATATTTTAATGAAAATTAAAGAGAAATTAGAATAGTATATTTCTCTTTCTATTCTTATTCACATATGTTATAAGTTATGTAATATTGAACGGTTTACGGAATTGTGGCTTACGAGCGGTTTGACGGGTTGTCTGGGAACCACATGTAAGTTATACTTTTTAAAGTATTTTTTTCATGCAAACAAAAAATTAATTCCTCAATTTGACACTTTGTTTTCATTAATGTTACCATAAGCCTTTTAAGCTAAAATACAAACAGTGGATTTGCATGTGCAACCACAACAATAATTGGAACACATGTAGAGAATTGTTTTCGGTTCTATGTCTTTCAAAATAAGAGAACAAAAACAAGCCAAATTTTTAAAGAGTTGTGTTTTTGTTATTTTCTTGAGATTCTCGTTGTCTCTAAAAACCAGCTCAATCTCGATTCAGTCTCATTTTTAGTCGTTCTCCATGTTATAAACTCGGTCACTTGAGTCAAGAAGAGAAAATTGGAGAGAACCGAGAGATGATTGACCACATGCGTCAAGATCTCATATTCTCATACGTGTGTTTTGATATAAGAGTGGAGAAAAGGAAGATGAGAGGTATGTATTGAGAGAGAAGATAGTGAGATCGTTAGAATTAATTATGGTCAATAAAAATAAGAGACATTATATTGGTTTCTCATAAGTTTGTTGACGGGTTATTCGTAGATTGAGTTCAGTGATCTCATGACTCATCTATTCGACATATGAGTTAGGTTAAGTTAAACAAAAAATGAGAGATTCGAACATGAGTAATTTTTTAACCGTACAAGTACAATTTGAACGTCCAGACTAGTAGCTAATTAGTTTACTTTGGACACTCCTGCTAATAAATCAAGTGACCAACACAAATAGTACTAACTAATGCAGCATTTAAATGAAAAGAAAGTAAAATAGTAGGAGTGTCGGAAACAAGCATCTCTTTGTTAAACGACTCCTATAGTTTTTACTGCCTACCAAATCCAGCTTGAATCTAATAGTACTATAATAATAATCTAATTGTAGTATTGATATAGCCTAGTACTAAGTAGGCGCTGTATTTTTCAGTTTTTGATACCCGTCAAAATAGCAACAGTTACCTACCTGCAAGTTCATAGCAACAGGCATGGACCCCTCATTATTCACCGCCAAATATTTACCACAACACAACCACCTCACCAGTGGCCACTGGAAGGGGTTGCCAGATCAGCACCAACTTATTACTGACACTGTACAAGCACTTTATGCAGCTACAGCCTACACATCAGCTTCAGCTTCAGCTTCTTACGTGGCATGGTAGGTACCAGCCTTTAATTCGAGCTCAACAGTGTGTGCGTAAACGTAAGCAGCATGTAAGTGAAGTGACGTGGCAGCCACTGGCGGGAAGGAAAGAATAAAATGATCACCATCATTATTGATAATTCATACTTAGGAGGTGGACCCCACCGTTTTATGGGGTCTATTCTAGACTAGACCAGAATATTTGCACTGCCCGGTCCCACACGTGACACATTCACTTGACTGTTGTTTTTTTTTTTAACTCAAAATTAAAATTGACGTACGTACGTTCGTAGTTATACAGTAGAGGTGTGGGACCCAGGAAATACGGTAATACTACTACATGGATGCGTATACATATACGGTAATAAATCACGTGCTACTGCTACCACTAGATTGTTATCTACGTCGCGTCGCCGTCATCCAGTGGCCCACCAGCCCAATTTTGCATTGGCTTCCACAATTTAATGAAACAGCCTTAATATCCTAGTTAGTTAACGGTCACGTGTCTTGCCCGCGTCAAAGAGTAGAGTAGACATTGGACGGACATTTGTTGTATCATTTTGAAAATCATTTTAAATATGCAATTATGTATGTTGATAGAAAAACTGTAGCTCCAACTTATCTGTTGGTCAAGACTCAAGATAATAAGGTCATCAACATTTGTGGATATGTAATAACTTAAGTTCTGTTTGCTCAACTTGTTTTAGAGGAGAGCAAGTTTCGTTGTCTTTAAGCGATTAAGAGAAGATCGAAGCTTCAAGCTCGATAATTGAAAAACATCAGTGACTTCGAAGTTTGAGAAAAATCTGTATTGTCGTGCAATAGAGTAACAAAAATTGTCCGTTATCTTATTTTCTCAATTTAGCTTAGCGAGAGAAAAATCCTTATTAGGTCAAATACATTAGAAGGCCCAAATTTAATTTGGTTTTGGGACTTAATTATCTATTAGTTGTATATAAAAACAGTGGTCGAAATTCAACAATTTTTTTTTTCTAAAATTAATTGTAGTTTGAAACTGCAGAGCTAGATATATATGCATTCTCATAATTTTTTGAATGGTGTATATTCTTGGTTAAGAATCATCTCACTTCTTTTAGTTGATGATATGCCATTGAAGAAAATTGGGTGGTCATGATCCCCTATGTATGGGTATGGCAAAAGTTTTTGAGGAATTTAAATCATAGAGATGAATGCATGTATTTCAGATCTCTAGAGACAATATAATAATTGAGGTAACAAATGATTTGCCCCTAGGGGGTGGCGCAATGGTCATGACACACATCTGTCATGGGTTCTAATCCCATTGCATCGGGTGGGACGGGATCTGGGTTAAAGGAGAAAGCTACCCCTGTTGTGCAGCTCAATTTAAAAAAATATATATATAATAATTGGTTAGATGCAAAAATTAAATAAAACAAACTTGTAATGTTCTTGTTCTGATTAGTAAGACTACTAATTGTGTCCCCAATCAACTCAACATATTTGGGAGTGCGTTATTTTGGCAAGCACTAGTGGTAAACCATATCCTCAAGTGGAGCTACTTGTTATATATCTCTTTGGTATAGCAACTTTCATAGGGTCAAGAGTTTACCAAATTGAACACCATTAGTAGTGGGCATGAAAAAAGCCTACCAAAGGAATGTTAATTTGGGCCTAGCTTGGGTCTATAATTTTCTTGTGACAAACTGTTTTTTTTTTTTTTCAACACCTCACCAGTTCATGGTCCATGTTTGAGAATACTTTGTTATAGTAATTTTATCAAATTGATAATGACATGACATCCATTGAAATGTATTGGACCCAATATCTCTTTTTCTTCTTCTTTGGCCTAATCAACCCCTCTTGAGTAATCTCCAAAAAATTAAAGTACAAGAGGAAAAGAAATTACTAGCTGGTTTGGTTTGGATTATTTAATAAGTGTCGATTATTGGGTCCAATACGACCTTACTTGAACAAGATCTGTTCTATAGGCTCGTACCTCTGTATCCTTGATTATTGGGTCCAAAAGTTCCTAACAAAAATATCTAGTGGTTGTACCTAGGATTTTACCAGCACCCACCAACTGCATGTAATGTACAAACAAAAGTGTCTGGTTTTTGGTTGGTGGGAACTCAGACCTGCCATCTTGCAAAAATATACATTTGTGGTTCCAAACATTTTAAGGAGAGGATCCTATGTTATGTAGCCAGGATTGATGTGTTGGAATTTTCATAAGTTCTCAATACTAAGCCTTTAAATTAAGTACACAGTACTTGCACCTCCAAAATGTGCATAGCCTGAGGAATCAAACTCACAACAGAAAATATGGCAACAATAGTAAAAAAAACAAAGGAAAAAAAATGTAATTGTAATAACATGTATAAGAATTGAGATTGTGCTATAATTAGTAATTATAGTTTTAGTTGCTTGACTTGCCATTCTGATGTTGCCCTCACAATCTCCCCCTTATCAGCCTGCAACCTAAGAAGGTGTGTGTATTCCAAGTCTGGCTTTCTGTTATTGACATGATCATGACCTAAACTCGCTCTTCGACTCGTCAACGATTCTAGCAGCGAAGCTTGCCTGCATTCCCGTCGATACTCGAGAGTCATGTTCTTAAGATCATAATCTTCCAGCACATTCATCCTCACACTCTACAACAAGAAATTAAGTAATTAATCCCAAGTTCATTTTTCTTAGGCTTTGATTCGAGGCGAAGAGGTACCTCTAGGATCCATCCAATGTATTTGACATTGTTAACATGCTGGTTAGCATCCATGTCACTCCATCTTGGCTGGATTGGAATTCAAGAAATATTGAGCAATTACAAGATGTTATAATTAAGAGATCAAGAAAATTAGGAATTGAAACACTACTAGCTACTTACAGCTAAACCGGATCGGATTCTCTCAGCATTCTCATCAGTGAGCTTGTCAATCTTTTCGGTGTCGATTTCTGATGCAGAAATTGCAGATCTACTGAAGTAGAAGGGTATGACCTCTTGTCTCACCTGCTCAGGGATCTTGGACAACCTTCTTGTTTCTCTATTCATGATCACCCATGTACTGCACAGTCACATAATGTTATGATCACTACTTGGTCATATTAATGATGTTTCATAAAAAAAAAACAATGTACCTTGTAGCTCTTGTTATGATCTCTTTGGTGTGGTAGTCTCGGATGATCCAGTCTCTGCGCATACCATTTTTTCCTGCTGCATCGACCCAAGTATCGATCTCAACTACATCTCCCCTGCCACATTCACTCTTTTCATGAATACAACTTAAATAAAGATGACAAATCATTTTGATGAAATGGTTTCTTGATGAAACCCTAAGGGCCCCTTTAGTTGTAAAAAAACAGTTTTCATTTTCTGTTTTCCATTCTCTATGAAAAACCTGAAGAATTTAGAGAACCTGAGTAGTTGTAACATTTTACAGTTTTCCAGAAAACTGTAAAAATACTCCATAACGAAATAGGTCCTAACATACCAGCAGCTATATCTTTGTACTTGAACGTGGATGCGAGTGACAACCCAGATGAGTTTCCGGAGGCTCATCTCCCGGGTGGCACCAAATCCATCTCCAGCAAGCCCAGAGCTTGTCACATGATTCAGAGCTGTCTCCTGCATAAATATATATACAAGATCATCATTTCTTGAACCAATATGTAAACATATGTTATAAGAAGCAATTACGTACCTGAAGTAGATTCATTAGTGTCTCCATGGTTGCAGTCTTGTCTGGTCCGATTTCATAAGACCTAATAATGAAGGTCTGCCTATACACAAAACGTTCCTCCACAAACCTCCCAACCAAGTGTGCATGAAGAGGCATGTCGACGCCATTGTTAATCTTGTTCATAGCTTCCGGAGAAGCCTCCGCCACATGAATCCCATTAAGCCTCTTGGAAACACTACCAAAACCACCACCATTACCTCTAGCCACCACTCTCAATTTCCCACAATTTCTCGCACACACTTTAACAAGAACTTTGTTGCAAGCAATGCCATCATTTTTTATGTTTCCTTTGGCAGCTGCGCCCATTGATGGTGCTCTTGTTGCTGAATGATGATACATATTTGATTGTTTTTTTCTTTTGCCAATGTTGCTAAAACACTACAAAATTTATGTGTTATGTGCCATGTTGCTTTGCTGATGAGACAAAATGGAGTTTCAACTATTGTTGTAACAACTAATTACTTTAAGAGGAATTGTGAAGATGCAAAATATTTAAAGAAGAGAAAATGAGATTTTTTCTGCTCAACCACTAAGTAGAGGGTGGAGAAGAAATGGAAACACTCCATTGCATTTGTTGGCTTACACGCAAATGTGCATTTTGTTTGCAATATTTTGCTTCTTGGGGAAGATTTGAAAATTGATGATTATCAAAGTGGTATTTCAGTTTTTCACCAATTACATATCTATGAGCTGAGCTGAGCTGCCTCAAAGTTTAGGAGAAAATTTGTGTTAGTATTTAACTACCATGGTGATGGGTTAAAGAAACAATTATCTATACATAAAAGCATACACTTTTTATCATTTCACAAATATATGCGTGTACACACTTTCTTCTTGTTTTTGATTTTTTAAAATATGATGGTAATAAGTAAAAAAATCAACCAAAATGGAATGAAAAAGAAATTAACCGGTTCTACTATTGCATATAAAAAAGTTCAGATATTATGGATTCAACATCTAATTTATAAGGAGCTTTTAAGTTTTAACACCGGCTTCTTATTTACGTACTAGTATTTTAGCTCAGCCTTGCTCGGGTGTTCATATATTTTAAATATTACAAATAATTTATAATTTCGTACAAATTATGTATTAAATTTTGTGTCCATTTGTCTTTTTTCGACTAAATTCTAATGAACTTCAAATAGTCGTGAATATGACTTGAACTTGTGAGAATAAAGTGATTTTATTCGACATCTATTTTTCGACTTTATATTCAACATACATATATATTCTTATAGTAGAATATATTATTCCAAGAAAAATAAAACAAAAGTACTTGAACCGGTAGCATCGATCTTTACTTAATATAATTATAAGAAAATAACTTGAATACTTATTAACACCATAAATTTAGTTTATATATTTCATTTTTTTTATAGTTTTGGAATGAAAAGTTGTATACTAAAACAATCATGTTGTTTATTTGTTTATAGGGGAAATTTCACATGACTACCATTAGCTATTGACTTAAATCACATGTGTGCCTAGAACTTTTTTTCACATCAAATACCCACCTAAACTATGACATAACTTTTCCATCAGTTAACTTTAATTGTACTATTGATATTTTAATAACTTAATTGTACTATTGACATTTTAATAATTAGAGTTGTCAATAACTGAGAGAATTTATACTACTAAGCATGATGATTTGAATTTGAGTTTTATTATGTATATGCGTTAAAACTTACTCTTATGGATTTTGACCTACCTTACATGGACTTTAAAAGTTTTGAGCACAACTTTCAACTCGTTCACCTTTGCAGTGACATGACTAATCGAAATGAAAGGCGACATTTTTCGTGGTTTTCAGGTGAGTCTTGGTGACCCAATTTACACTAACTTATATGAGCCGGTGAGACCCTCAATTGTTGTGGCATGACATACGCGAGTGGACAACATATATAGGTGATCAAAGCTTCGAATTGTGGCGCATTCCCCCAAACATGTTGTAGCAACAAAAAGTGATGAGAGTAGGCTAGCTCTTTGCAATGCTTCTTGCATCGAGTGGACCAAAATAGAGGGCGTGAAGGACTATGACTTGTATCCACATCCATGGGCATTCTTTAATCCCTATCACTCGGATTGTTCCCGAGTAAACTCGTGTAGAATTAAGATCTTTTTCTCCTCTACGCGCGAGGGCCTGAGTTTTGGCCCTTGCACTTAAAAGGAGTTTATGAAGCTCGTTTGGGCCCCTACAGTCGCCATGAGTATAGGCCTGAGTTTTGGCCATTTCACTCGAATGGTACCTGAGTTAACTCACCAAACCCTTCTCACCTCCAATCGTGAGCTCAGCCGCAGGTGTGACCATGAGTTTTGGCCATTTCACTCGAATGGTACCTGATCCAACTCACCAAACCCTTATCACCTCCAGTCGTGAGCTCAGCCGCAGGTGTGACTCTGAGTTTTGGCTTTTGCGCTAAGCAATTAGACTATTGTCCATTATTTTTTAAAGTCTTGTTCTTATTCTAAGTTTATGTCAAAGTGTATGATGGAAACTAGATTGTTTAAACATGATGGAATCCAATACAATCCAACCCTCAAGGCCTCAATTACCTGTAAGGCGCTGAATTACACCACTATTATCGACCAACCCTGTCTACCGAATTTCCTTAATAGTAACGCCTTCAAACTCGAGCTTTTCTCACACCACCCTCCCAGATCAGACTCCACCCCAACTCCTACATTAGTTATCTTGTACCATCCTCCTTCCGACTTTGCATAAATCTGATGGTCTCCTCTTTTATGAGAAAACCATCAAAATTTTAATTTGACATAAAAATATTTAGTTTTGCATTTATCACGAGATATATGTATATATATAATATGACACATAAACTCAAAATTGTAATACAATAAGATAAAAAATTCCATGAAACTAAATTTAAATAAATACAAATTTATGAAACAAGAATACTTGTAACTATTGTAAATGTGTAATAAGGTAAGTAACAATTTCAAACCCTAAAATTTGACATATATAAATAGGGGTTCATAATAAAGTATTTTCACTGAAATCAAACTCTACAAGACTACACCTAATTGATAATTAGGTATAACACCTCCTCCTATCCTCTTGGTTCGTGTTTTTCTTTTCTATTTCAATTAGACTGATTATTTTAGACTTTTTGACTAATAGATAGCTCCGTTTACTTTTCTTAAGATATATATAGATTGGGATTAGCCTTTTTTTTCTTCATTTATAGACATGTATAAATTTCAATTGTTGTGTGAATTGTGATTGTGATTGTGATTGTGAATCTGTGATTGTGATTGTGTTTGTAACTTGATTATTAATTGCCGCATCCTATTTAAATTGATCGATGCATATATAATTATAAACATCAGTATTGTTTTTGGATGTTATAATTATAAAACGTCTAAAAAAAAGACAGTAAAGTATATGTAGCAAGATACAAGATCAGGTAAGCAGAGAATGATCATTAAGTAATGGGTTTTATTGGTCCAATAACCTTAAAACAGAGCTTATTTAATTAGATGTCACCGACCTGGCTCATCAAAAACAGCAACACGTGCCTTGTGTTTGGGGAAAAGAATATTAATTCGATGCAATTTATTTATTTAAGCACCAGAACCGACATCATGTCCATGTCGGTCACAAAGTAGAGATTTGTGATTCATCACCACCGTTCATCTACTTCCTCGCGTTTAAGACAGCATCCGATACTTTGACTTGTTTGGCCACGTGGCACCATCCCATAATCTCCAAATTCATCCCAAATCTAAACCACACATTGAAACCTAGTTTGTTTTTGTCCGTGTCTTGTATAAATAAATATCTGCGAAAACCTGTTTCCCACTCGCAACAAATAACAAAACTCGTATCCAAATCTTGTGCTTCGCAGAAACAGCAAACAGAAAAAGTGCAAAAATGGGGAAGTTCTGGACTTTGCTCACTAATCTTCATTCACTAGCTGGGTACGTAATCATAAATTTCTGTTACAGATCACAAGTTTTTTTGCATTGTATGTTTGTTCTGATCGATATTCATATCTATCTCTAACATTTTCTTGAATTTGTTTTTGCCCACAAATGAAACAGGCCTGCAGTGATGTTGCTGTATCCATTGTAAGTACCTTAAAAATCTATCTCAGTTCTCTGTTGTATTTTTCTTGAAATTTTGTTGATGAATTAATGAAATGTGTGTGTTGGGTATTTACTATGCTATTTAGATATGCATCAGTGGTGGCTATAGAGAGTGCATCAAAAGTGGATGATCAGCAGTGGCTAGCTTATTGGATCATATACTCATTTCTGACACTAATGGAGATGCTGTTCCAGCCACTGTTGGAGTGGATACCAATATGGTATGATGTGAAGCTGGTGTTTGTGGCATGGCTTGTTCTTCCACAGTTCAGAGGAGCTGCTTTCTTATATGATAGGGTTGTGAAACAGAAGTTGCTCAACAAATATGGATTCAAAGCAGTGCAGGAACACCACACCAAATCTTCCCCTGATTCCAAGGCCAAGACCAAGTTTGTCAATTTCATTACCCATAACAAGGGGGAGCATGAAGCTCACTGACTGGAAATCAAGCTGCTATTTGTGTGGATCTTTTTTAGTTTTTTCTTTTGGATTTGGTGGAATGGTGATGTTTGATTTAACCCATAATGTTTAGTACAAGACAGTAGTTGCCAAATGTAAGGCAGTGATGACCAATTTAAGATGTTAGATTGAATCAATATGTGTTTGTTATCAATGTCACTTTTTCATGAACACTGCCTAGGCTCTTATTTCAATTCTTTGTGATAGATTTCGGGTTGAAAATATTACAATGAATCCCAACTGCTGCTTTACATGTGTTAATTGGTATGTGTAGTGAAGTGGTTAAATAGCTAAACAATTCCAAGATTATTATAGCTAAACCAACCTAAAAACTGCAGCTACATAGATTTGCTTCAAATCCTACCCACATAATTCATTTTTACTGTATGACAAGTGAAATGCTAGTGCTGTGAATAAGTTTGGTTTAGTATTTGTTGGAGCTATGGGCTGATGTGTTGTGCATATAATATATAAAGGCCTATAAGGAATCAAAAGGCTATCAGCCCACTAACTAAACAACCAATGCCAGATTGGGCCTCAACTCCACGGTTTGGTTCTTCTTAAATGGTGATGCTGGTTTTGGAGGCCACTAGATATGGTCTAGATGCAAATGAGTTAAGAAAGAGATAAGCTGTTTTCCTCCCGTAACCCGGCAATTGGCCCGCCCACTAAATTTAACGTCAAACGGGCTGTCTCAGGGTTGAATATTCCTTAACCCGCTCTCCAGCGGGTGGTCCCAGCCAGGCAGGTAACCCGCTCGCTGACACCCCTAATTGAGGCCACTAGAGGCTATTGAAAAATAAACGTTTTGTAAATTGTTTATGGGATTAAAATCATTTGGAGAACCATTTAATAACGAATCTATTTGTTTAATAATTTGAGCTAACATATGTTTTTGAAGGATAGATTGGGGTTGGAGATCAACATATATGAAACTTTGCCTTTGCGCTAAGCAAACGTACAGTGGGATGTACAACCAAACCAAATTGCTATTAAAAATTTGAAAAGGCATGAAAAAAATAATACAAGTAGCGACTAAAATAGAAAAAATACACGCATTGTTACATAGATGGTCATACATAAATTGCCCCACTCTTACCTTTTTTCTTCAATGTGTTGAAAACGAATAAATGGATTAGTCTTTTGATTAAATTATTAGTCTAATTTATTTGTTAAAGTATTTCCACATCACTATTCTTTCAAAAGAATTCGATCTATCAAAACCAAATAAATGAATTTCAATTAAGTTTAGTTTGACAAAAACAATTTTTTTTTTTCATTTATAGTGCTACGTTTTTACCCTCAATTTAATAAGTCATATTAGTCTACTAGTCATCACTAAATTTACTGATTATGTAAATATTACTCCATCTCTTCTAAAAATTTGCCAACTTTTATATCTAAAAATTACAAATCAATTAGTAAAAATTATTGTAGTTTTGTGGGACTTTCACATTCTGCTATCCATCATGCGTCTACGATGTTAGCATCTTATTCCCTTTTAATGATCTACGTCTAAATTTCTTACACTTTCTTTTTCTCTCAATAATTCAGCTTTTTCGTTTTTTTTTTCTCTTTTGTGAAGATTATATTTGCTTCACAATCATCAATTTTATAAATCATGCTAGTTTTGAACAAGATTATAGAGTGTACGTATAATTATTGTGTGCGTACAAGCACGTACACTTCAAAGTTCAAACCACACTCTTATAAAAAGGAGTGTTTTTGGTTCTTCAAAGTTCAAAGAAAAGCTAAGCAAAAGCCAAGAATACAGCTGTTCTTCATATTAAGTACTAAAATGCGTTTTTTTTTTTTTTTTGAAAAAGTACTCTAATTATATCTATATTCCTTCAAATAGACATATGCCTAATATTAATTTTGTTTTGGACACTGCTTTGAAGCTTCATCCATTAATTTCATGTAATTACCGAGAAAAAAAAAGGGAAAAGAAATGAGGTATTTGAAGCAATATAGAAGAAACACATGGGACACTACTTAGAATCCTTATGAGTTAAGGCAATACTTTATTGGAGGAAAAAAAGAAGGAAATGGCCTCTTTCTTTTGATTTTTAACAACCGTAAATGGAACAGTTAATTAGTAGAATATATAAATTTAATCATGATTATGTCACAGCATTCTCAATATTATAAATTGAATTAAGTAAGATTAAAGGGAAAACACTAGCAATAATATATAACTAGTTTTACAACCCAGCGATGCTCGGGTTTTGTCTCTTTAATTTTATATTGTTTTGCTCGATAAAAATCCATAATGTTTTCTTCCGTATCCTTAATGCTTGTTTGATAAAT
>JAYMTF010002895.1:0-16722 GCA_036897485.1 Pelargonium nanum | reverse complement strand
TGAGCAAATAGTGCAATGTGTGTGCTAAAAATGAGTGAAACAAGTGATAGATGACGTAAAAGCGGACAAAAGAGACAAGATAAGTGTGATATGAACTCACACTATCAATGAGAGATAATATTATCTGAAATTTGGGTTCAGTGAGATTGTTTAGACTTGAGGGACGAGATGGAGATGTTTTTAGTGCTAGAGAAATTATTGAGAGTAGATGAAATGGAATTGGTGGTGCAGAGTTTGATCATCGTGTATAGGAAAATAGAAGATGTAAGATGCAGTTGGAAGAGATAGTGGTATGTAGAGAAAGAGAATGAGAAATTTAGAGTTAGGTGAGAGTTAAAAACAATATATAGTAGAAGTAAGTGTGGTCTTGGGTTTAGTAGTTAGTTGGAACGGTCGGGCGGGTTGAGCTCGGGTAAGGAATTTCAACACCGAAGCCCACCCATTAGTGGTTGCGGATTGGGTTTGGCGCAACTGGTGGGCTTTCGGTTTTGAATTGGGTGAGTTGAATTCTAGTGTGGAGTGGGCGGGTTGGTCATTCAGGTTGGTTTTGTAGGCAGCCCTAGTAAATTATACTCCAAGCATACCATAATCTCATTATATTTTTTGTTATCAAACCAAAAATGTTAATTCAAACACTAACGAACAATTTTATATTATATGGATAAATGAACTAGACTCTCCTGACCCTATTTTATGGTTTTGTCTTGTTTAAGCCAATGTAAACTAGTATTTTTTTTTTAATTATTAATTAAACTCATCCAACCAGCTATAGCTGATTTTTAAGTGTCATATTAGCATTTGTTAACACGTTGTCACACCACGTCAGATACTGAGTCCACCCGTGCATGCCACATCATCACATTGTTTCATTTTTTTATGATTCACAGCTAAAAGGACACCGTTTTGACTGTTTGAGATGGAAAAAATGAAGCATAACATTTTTCTGATGTGACATGCACATGTGGAATACTGGAAGCTGTATCTTACATGACGTGTATGTGTTAATAAATATTGACGTAACATTTGAAAATCGACTACAAACAGTTGAGTGGATTTTATTAATAAAAAGTAATTTAGTTTAAACAAAACAAAACTCTAATTAAAAGTCGGGCCGCCCCTTGGGAGACAAAATCACTTAGTGCTTGTTTGGTTGAGCATTTGAGAACTTGCAGCTGCTGCCACATCAGCAAAGCTGCAACCCCAAATGTCCACCGTTGTTTGGCAAAAACAGAGAAAAACACAGCTTCCAGCAATTTTGGTGTAGGTCAGCTGGAAGCTGTGAAATTCCCACGGCCAAGAAAATGGAGCTGTAGGATACTGTAACAGCTTCCAGCTGCTGTTCTTCATGGTGAAGGACCATGCTGCCCCCACTTTCTTTGTTTAATTACAAACCAACCAAGCCACTCAACAGCTATAATTTGAAAACATAAACAAAAGAAATTTTTTTGGCCCCAAATTGAACCTTTGTAATCACAGAAGAATGGCCCAAATTGATTTTTTTTGCCCCAAATTAATGAATCACTTGTCATCAAACAATAACTCGATTAATAAAATAAATAAATAAAGAAGTTTTTGAATCACCAAATCAATCAACAAGATTACACATTTTTACAATTTCTCTAAAAAAGAAGAGAAGAAACAAAACCTAGATCTAAAATGGCATGGTAGAGGAAGCAATTCGTCGGAGAAAGAAACACAGCGGAGGAAGCACGGCGGAGTTGAAGGAAGCTCTTTGAAGAAGAATGGCAGCATGAACGGCAAATATTTGAAGAAGAAGAAAGGAGTACAGAGAGAGGGCATGAACACAACTCTTTGGTTGTAATATACATCTTCTTTTTACTTTAGTCAGGTTAGTTTTAGTGGTAGTGGTCTGGTTAGGTTAGTGTTAGTGGTTTAGTTAGGTTAGCATTCATTATAATTATTATTACTCAAAATACCAATAACTTCTAATTAAGTTTATTAAATAAATAAATTTCATCAAAAAAAAAAAAGTTTATTAAATAAATGTTTAGTAAATTTGATGCCCTATCAGTAAATTAAATGACTCAATTGACCATTTTCATTTTGCTAAGAAAAACGATCAATTCATGTAATTTATTCAAAATAATTATCATTCAAATTCAATAAATTAAATACCTCATATATTAGTAGATATTTATTTTGGTCGTTTAAACAAATTATACATTCTTTAAACTATTTTTTACAAAACATGAAACTCAACTTCCAAGAGCGTTAAACTTTGGTCTAAAAAAAATAAAAAAAAGTGGGTCTCTCACTAGGAAAGTGAGTCTTGTCATTGAAGGCATGTATTAGGGTTTCGGCGAAGTTCCGTAGGTTTTTGGCTGGTCTACGTTTATACTCCGGCGGCTAGGGTTTTGAGACTTTGCAGCGGAAGTTGGCATAGTTGTGCAACCAAGAATGGAACCAGAGATGCTACCGGGTCAGAGACAGACAGAGGAGACTGTGCAACGACTGGAAACTATGGCCATTAATGATGAAGTTCATACTATTGATTACAGCATGGATCCTGTGGTTGCCCCAAAGACGGTTGTACCGACAATTATTATGGTTGGAAGGTTCTTAACCGGTGCATTTATAAACTTTTATAACATGCAACAGATGATGGCCTCGTTGTGGCGTCCAGAGAAGGGTGTGAAGGTTTCGGAAGTGTTTGATCCGAATCATGGACGAGGTGTGCACAGAAAATTTCTTTTTGAATTTTTCACGGAAGAAGACGCTCTGAAAGTTGAAAAGGAAAGTCCATGGCTTCATAAAGGCCATGCTCTGATCATTAAACGACTCGGGGCGGAAGAGCATCCGGTCACTGCTGAACTATGGAATATTAGCATTTGGGTTCGTGCTCGAGGAATTCCACGTGATTATGGCTCAGAACGGATCTGCAAAGACCTTGGGAATGTAATCGGGACATATATTGAATCTGATCCTCTTAACTACAAAGGGAGCTACAGCCAATACGCTCGCTTTCGGGTCTGGTTTGATGTCCGCAATCCGTTGCGACGCAAGGTGAATCTGAAGTTTCCAGGGATAGGTGTTTCTTTGATTACATTCCAATATGAAAAAGTCCCGACCTTTTGCTTCTACTGTGGTCGTTTGGGACATATCGAAAAGGACTGCAATTGGTTTAAGGCCAATCCAAACCCAGGTGTAGAGAGAGCTTTTGACAATAACCTAAGAGCGACGGGTGGTCGATATATGAGGCTTGGTGCACCATGGCTGAGATCGGGTACTGAGGTACCGTGGGAACCATTGGCTCAGGCAGGGACGTCGGCACCTATCACGCCTGAATCGAAAGACAATGAGGAACTTGAAAAGGACTTATCGGCAGTTGTGAAGAGAAGAAGTGGTGTGGATGGTAGGGTCACAGAGGAAGTTGATCCAAAAAACGCGCAATCGGCAGGCCTGCCAGATCAGGTCTGCCGGGATCAATGAGTACCTTAATTTGGAACTGTCGGGGTTTGGGCAATCCCCGAACAGTTCAAGTTCTGCTCAGCCTATTGCGTGAGAAAAAGCCTGAAATTGTTTTTTTGATGGAAACAAAGCGATCACGAGTGGAACTAGAAGGGATTAGAAAGAAGTTAAAAATGCAGTATTGTTTTGCGGTGGACAGTGTGGGGAGAAGCGGCGGCTTGGCTCTTTTTTGGGTCGATCGGGTCCAAGTATCCCTGAGAGGCTGTTCTAGTACGTTTATAGATGTTTCAGTGATTTCGAGTAAGTGGGGTTCATGGCGCTTTACTGGCTTTTACGGGGAACCAGATAGGTCCCTTAGAAGCCGTTCGTGGGATTGTCTTCCCTCTTTGGGTAACACTGCCTCGGGTCCATGGTTGTGTGCCGGTGATTTTAACAACATTATGGCCTCCTCGGAAAAGAAAGGTGGTAACCCATATCCACATGCATTAATAAACGGATTCGTACGAACTATTTTGGATACGGGTCTTAATGATTTGGGTTTCAGCGGCTATGAGTATACTTGGAGACGCGGCTCGGGTTCAAACATTCAAATAGAGGAGAGATTGGATAGAGCTTTTGGGTCGGATGCATGGTGTACTGCCTTCGGGTCTTGGCAGGTGACACATCTTCCTCTTTTTACATCCGATCATTGCCCTGTGTTTATTCATCCCGGTGTCGATGCTGGGTTAGTTCATCGGAAACGTTTCAAATTCGAAAACTTTTGGTGTGATGACCCAACTACAGAAACTGTTATAAAAACAGGTTGGCGAGGTCCAAATGTGGAAGAAAAGTTGATGAGGTGTGGTGAGGTTTTACCGGTTTGGGGTCGTGAGGCTACAAATGATTTGATTAAAGAAGTGCGTCGTACATATAAGCTGTTGGAACGAGTAAGTTCACGTACAGACATGGCAAGCAGGAGACAGGCAGAGGCTATACGTGTTCGGTACCTTGATTTACTGCACAAACAAGATAAATATTGGCAACAGCGTGCAAAAACTCTCTGGCTCCGTGAAGGTGATAGTAATTCGAAGTTTTTTCACCGGGCAGCGACAGTGCGACGTAAAACCAACACTATAGATAAGTTAAAAGATGGTGCTGGTGTCTGGGTAGTGGGGAGTGATCGCATCCGCGACATGATGGCCAGCTTCTTTGATGATCAGTTCCGGACTAGAGTTTCCCATGGGGCTGAAGACATTTTTCGGCTCGTAAGTTGCCGAGTCTCAGGTGAGCAGAACATTAAATTGATGTCTCCATTTAGGGCGGAGGAGATTAAGGTGGCCATTGATTCCATGCATCCAGATAAAGCTCCAGGGCCTGATGGCTTTAATCCGGCGTTCTATCATAACTACTGGCACATAATTGGCAGTGATATTACTAGGGCTTGCTTGGAAATTTTACATAGTGGTCGGATTCCTGAGTCACTAAACAACACTATTCTCGTGTTAATTCCAAAAAAGAGTTTGCCGGAAGCTGTGTCCGATTTGCGCCCCATTGCTCTGTGCAATGTTCTATACAAGATAATTTCCAAAACTCTCGCGAATAGACTGAAACCTATCCTTGATGGGGTAATATCCGATAATCAAAGTGCTTTCATTCCAGGTCGTTTGATTTCTGACAATATTTGTATCGCAAATGAAATCTTCCATGCTATTTATAAGAGGTCTCATAGGGGCTCAGGATGGGGAGCTTTGAAACTGGATATGACGAAGGCCTATGATAGCGTGGAATGGAATTTTTTGCGAGGTATGATGCTTGCATTGGGTTTTTGTCAGGAATGGGTGACCCTTATTATGAGTTGTGTAACCTCAGTGAGTTTTCGGGTCGAATTTGATGGGGGCTTATCAGAATCTTTTTCATCATCTCGGGGGATCCGGCAAGGTGACCCCATATCCCCATATCTCTTTTTAATCGTTGTCGAAGGTCTCTCGACTTTACTTCGTGACAGTGAGGAGAGAGGCCTTATTCGGGGAATTCAGGTAGCTCCGAATGCTCCTTGCATATCTTATCTATTTTTTGCCGATGACGCCTTAATTTTCTTCAATGCTACTATCCGTGAGGCTGCGGAGATTAAAGAGGTGCTATGTTTGTATGAGAGTTGTTCAGGTCAGCGTATTAATTATCATAAATCTCCCATGCTTTATAGCTCCAATGTGCCTAATCTGGACGGACAACAGCTGGCGGATAGGATTGGGGTTCGGATAGTTGCTGCATTTGATCACTACCTGGGCGTTCCTGTATGTGTTCGTGGCAGTCGAGTTAATTTATTTCGACCAATTGTGGATAGAGTTCGGGGTCGTATTTCATCTTGGTCGACCAAAGCTTTATCCAAAGCCGGGAAAGAGGTGCTCATAAAGGCTGTCGCACAAGCAATTCCTACGTATTGTATGGGAGTATATTTGCTTCCTTTGACTACGTGTAGCCAAATCGAATCGGCTATAAGCGCGTTTTGGTGGAAGTCCGGGAAAAACAATGCTCGGGGTATATATTGGCGCTCATAGTCAACTTTATGCGAGAAGAAGGAGGCAGGAGGTCTTAATTTTCGGGATATACATAGATTCAATTTGGCTCTTCTTGGAAACAGCTCTGGCGCATCGAAACGGTTGGTTCATCTCTATTCATCGTCTGTTCCGAGCAAAATACTCTCCTCATTCGTCGGTGTTTGAGGCTTCGTTGGGTCCTAATCCAAGTTTCATTTGGAGGAGCATCCATGCAGCACAAGAGTTGGTACGCATGGGTAGTGTTTATAGAGTTGGTTCTGGTTTCGAGATTCGAGCATTGCAAGATCCATGGGTGCCGGGTCTTCCGAGTTTTATTCCAATGGTGAAGCCGGAGATAGCCCATTCACTTGAGCCGAACTTCCTTGTTGCTGATTTGCGCGATCAGTTGGGTCAAGGATGGGACGAGTCGAGAGTGAAACAATTGTTTACGGAAGATTCGTGGAAAGCCATTCTTAAAATTCAATTAAGCTCTCATATGGACAAGGATGTCTGGTGCTGGTCGGCGGAGAGGAAGGGTTGTTTTTCAGTAAAATCAGCATACCATCTATTGTCCGACTCAGTAAGTCCAGGAGGGTTGTCTGAGTTTTGGAAGTTTCTTTGGTCAGCCTACCAGTTATGGAGCGCCTGGTATCTCGACATGTTGATGTGCCAATTCAATGTCCGAGATGTAAGATGGAGCCGGAAACAATTTCGCATGCCATATTCCAGTGTCCCTTTGCTCGTAATGCATGGTGAAGTTTGGGGCTCCTGGGGTTGTGTGACTCCTTTGTAAATTTTTGGGACTGGCTAACGGCGGTGAAGGGAAGACCGGAGGAGGAAATTTTTCAGCGCGCGTTGTATTTAGGATGGTCAATATGGAAAGGGCGCAACGAGGGGGTCTGGAAGGAGTTATGGAGACCGGTAGCTGCCATCTCGAGCCTTGCCAGTTCTATGTGGTGTGCTTGGAAAAATATTATGGAACATAATATGTCGCTGGATGCTCGAACTCCGGCTCTAGTTCACTGGCTCCCTCCATTATCTCCCTCTGTTAAACTTAATACGGATGGAGCAGTTTTTCAGAGGGCTGATCGGTCAGGAGGAGGGTGGATTTTACGCAATGAAGTGGGAGCTGTACTTGGAGGAGGGAGGGTTGGATGGTTTGGTTCCCTTGATCCTGAATTGGTGGAGGCGCTCACAATCCGTGAGGCGCTGTCATGGACTGCATTACATGGTTGGACTGATGTTGTTGTTGAGTCGGACGCGAAGAATGTGGTGGAGGCTTTGCAGACCGGAGGGGAGGGATTTTCCAGTGCCTTGGGTCTGATATATTATGATATTCAGTTTTTATTATCTAGTTTTTCCAGGATTCGGTTCTCTTTTGTAAAACGGGAGGGTAATCGGGTTGCTCATCATTTGGATAGATCATCTGTTTCTATTATGGGGGTTAGTGATTGGGTCGGGTCGTCTATCCCGTCTTTAATTGCTGATTTTGTAGCTTCTGAGTTAATCCATTAATAAAGTAGCTACTATTCCCTTCAAAAAAAAAAACTTCCAAGAGCGGTTCAGCTACTTCCAGTTATTTAAAAGTTTTACCAAACAATAATCCTGTGTGAATTTCAAATGCCATGATAATCGATGAACGAACTATCGATAGCGACGCGGAGTTTGACAAATGGAGGGCGTGAAATATGATGCACATGCCAACGCAACATGTCGTGTATATCAACACCACCACAAAGCTACAAACCATCTTTTCCACGTTCCTTGAATCTCAGCCGTTGATGACTTTTACGATTTTCCCATCCAAACCGTCTGTCCCCTTCAAGCCTCTATATAATAGCTTTAGGGCTTCTCATAACCTCTCATCTCTCTCCAACCTCTTCCTCCCAATCTGCCTCTCATGGCTTCGAATTCGTGGCTCTCGGATGATCTTATCGTCTTCTCTGCGTTCTGCTCTTCGCCTAACCGCCGTGGCGGTGCTGGTTAGATGAGCAGCATCATCTTCAAATTCGTGTGAAGAAGATTTCAGATCTACGATCAGAATGGTTCATTCTATCTTCAGGTTCGTGATTTTGTAAAATTTACTTTCGTTTCTTATGTAGTCTGATTCAGACTCCGATTATCTCAACTCGGCTACATCTGGCTCCAGTCCTCAATTCGAATCTGGATCTACCGACCGAGCTCGCGTTTTCTTACCAGATCTGCTTTCAGAGGCATCGAGGAGGCGAATCGAGATGCGGATTTGTGTATTGTTTGGTCGCGGTGAAGCTTCTTCGATGAGATTTAGTAGTTTGTGAGGATGTATGATGATTATAAATCAGAACAATTAGGAATATTGTTCTGATTCATATATCTTTGTCGTCCGACCGACCTTTGCCATGACAGGTGCGCTTGCTTGGCAGGTCCAAAACATATAATAAAAAATATATATTTGGTTTTTGGAGAGGAGATCGCACGGGGTTGCTCGGGATCTTCTCTCCACTGTGTACTGTGCAGATCTTTCATGCTTTCACATCTCTAAAATTAACATCAATCAAACAATGATCGGCCTCCACTGACCAGCAAATTCAATCCAAGGCAGCATCAACATAGTGCTCAGGTATATACGATCGCGGACTCTCATATTTTAGTGTCCACTATCCTGCAACGTTCAATCAATTTAGCTCGTTTAGTTTGCGATTCATCAGCATCAATATCGCTAGATTCACATGGCAACCATATTTTTGAAATGATTTATTCCATGTTTTCAAATTACAGTCTGCATAATCGGAGGTCCATCACATCCCAAGGTAAACTATCTATAAAATTGTGAAATTGAAATAGCCAGTTTGGGGTTTGTTAATTTTCTTGTTCACCAATTACATCCTGCCAATTTTTACTCGTAGGGTAGTGAATAGTTGGGTAATACATTTTTCAAATTACAGTCTCATATTTTGGCAAATGTATTTATATACATCTTGTGCTTCTATAATCGGTTTATATTTTGTAATATCTAGTAGATTAGACTATATCATTGCTTCATAATCAAGCTTGAAGAATTTCAGTTGAACAACCGTCTCAATTAGCCTGTTTTAATTTCTTTCAGATTGTAGTTAAAAATATTTGGGAGTTGCGCTGATTTTTTGTGATTTTTGTCGTTATATTCCGATGTGTTTGTCATGTGTTGAAATTAAGTGAATTATATTTGAAGGAAGCTTTTGTAGAAGGAATTTTGTAAATACAGCTTGTATTTAAATTCTTCTTGGTATGTAGCTTTTTTAGAAGGAATTGTGTAAACACATCACTCTGTAATTACATATCATTACCAATATACGAGTAAGAGGGTTGGTCTTTAATCATTTGTGTATTAGAAGTGTAGAAGAGAAGTTACTGCCTGAAGAATTGTTAATCTCCTGAAATGATATCATAAAAGAGTAAGAATTGAGTTTATTAAGCCACTTTTAGCAATCAAAGTAGCCTATAATTTTAACCAATCGAAGGTCTGGTATGCTCAAAATGGATGAGCTCTCAAATCGTTCTTGGGTTTGAGATGGTGGTGGTTCGAATCCACCCAGATCTGTACCTGAGAGTTAAAAGAATGGTAGATTAATACCGACATATGATTATTATATTATATGGACTCTTAAACATTTTTTCTTCTTTTGAATCTGAAAACAAAGGAAGTGCATATGTGCTTTTGGTGTTCAAATTGTTTGCTCGCTTCATCTGTGTGTAGTGTTTTTGGTTAAGTGTGGATTTTCTTTAGGTAATAACTTCGTTTGTGCATGCATGGGGACAAATGGAGGTAGAGGAGGCTGAGGGTATGGATATCAACTGTTAGCAAATAAGCTTGCAAGATGAGCCACTCCCATTGACATCTATGTTGCAAGAAAGGATTGCAAAATTCATGACATTTGACTGTTTGCCTCATATGGTTGAGTCCTTTAGGAGTGCTATATCATGGCAAGAATTTGGGTTGACTAAAAATATTTGGAATGGGTCACTTTGTTCCCTTTGGGTGTAAAGAGCCTTGAATGGAGTTTGTTGGGTGTTGCTACTTTTCAAGAGTTGTGCTTTTAGAGAGGTAGAAGCTATGACTTTTAGCTAGCCATGTTTTGAGCAAAAGGCTATGCGGGGTAGTCCTAGCAATTTTCTAGAGTGGAACTAGTCTTGAGTAGTGACACAATAAAGGGAGTAGGGTCTAGGATCATGGTGGATGAAGAGAGCTTATGGATACAGTTAAGGACCTAGTAGTGAACTTGTTGAGGTGAGTTTGAGGAGGATTTAGTGGAACTTGTTGGGCCGAGGGTGGGTCAAAAACAAGAGTTTTGAATTGCTCGTGGAGGCGAAGGGATTGAGGGTCATTAGGAGATCTAAAACAAGTCTTCTAGAAAAACAGGCCCTTTTAATCATGGGCTTTATAGCCTTATAGGACTTTAACAACTTTTTCGTTGAAATAGATTGATTTTATACCTAAGTGATTAAACTAGAACTTGAGCATTAAACGCTCTTTTCTAGTAGGAGGGTACTTACACTAATGCTTTCAAGTATTTTAATCTAATAATAAAAAGGGTTCTCACGTATCTAATTGTGTTCGCTTTTGGGGACCTAGAGTGGGCTTGTTTGAGGGGGTATTGATGAAAGGTGAATGGTTTTAGGTATTTCTTAAACATTTTGTGATATTGAATGTGGCTTCGTAGGGAGAAGAAGCAGAGGTTCATAGAGTGTACTTGTGATGAGAGCTTGTTGAGACAAGCTTGCATGATTGACACGAAGGGGAGCATGACTCCTTAGCATGGTTTTAGAGGTTAGACTCGATACATTTTATTTTAGTAATGAGATTTGTACAACACATGCTCTTGAGAAATGAAGATTGAACTTAGGCTATGGGACGATTGAACTCATGGTGCCCAAATTGTACGCCTCAACAAGTTATGATGATTCAACTTGGGTACACAACATGCGCCTCAGCATTGTATAACGATTGATCTCATAGTTCCTATCCTATGCGCATCTACGGGTTAAGGCGATTAACTCTTTTAACACCCTCTAAATGTGAAGTTGGAATGAGGGGAGCCTACAATAAAAAAATTGAGTACAAGATCTTCGACTTGATATTAGGGAAGGCTACAACTTTTTAAGTATCAGATTATTAACATCTTCCAGGTGTGAGACATTCGACACCCTTCAAGTGTGACGTTGAACTTGGGGATCCTGCAACTTTCTATTTATGAGAAACTTAACACCCTTTAAGTGTGAGACCTTCAATGGCTTCTAAATGTGAGGTTGAACTTGGGGTATCATATAACTTCACAAGTATGATTTTATCGACCTTCTACAAGTGTGTGAGAGGAAGATGTAATTCGACTCTGAAGTGTCTGCGACATTTATGCATTATACATAAATCGAGGGGATGTTTCCTTGATCTTATTTAGGCATCTTTTGTACATAGCATATTGGACATGTCTTAATGTATTTGAAAAAGTCTTGTAACTAGTGGTGAAAGGAAGATGATACATACACGTGATGGGGCCTTAGTAGAGTGGTACAATGTAACGTCGCCATGTTACCTTATGCACACTTGGGGAGACGACATGTTTGGCTTATTATTGCAGCATAATGAGCCTCCTCTACCTTCCCTTTGTGTTAGTCCTTTGCATTGATTCTCATACAGACCTGAATTAGAACATTGAGAGAAGGGTTGTTTGTGTTAGCTTGGGTTTCTCTTGATATCGAGTCGCTTCTTGAGTATTTCTAAGTATCGGTTCATAATGATTACCACGAGACTATTTTTGATGATCTGGCATGTTATCATTTGAAAGTACTCCCTCTTTTTTCTAAACTAGAGAACTTATGTCTCACTTATTTCCTCAATAGTCGGGGTGCTCGACCCTCACGTGAGCTGGTTTTCAAATATAGAAATTGGTTTATGTTCCTTTTGACTTGGTTTAAATTAGCATGTTAAGATTTGCATTCTTATCCACGTGTTGAGTTTGAAATTAGTTGATGTTTCTTTTGACTTGGTTTAAACTAGTATGTTAAAATTTGCCTTCTTATCCACGTGTTGAGATACTTGAAGTGAATTTGTCTAAGTTTGGAGGTTGGGTCTTAGAGGACGGTGCTGGAGGCTAACACAGTGTTAGCGAGAAACCTAGGTGCGTGACTGTAAATTCGTATCAGACGTGAGAAAAATAATCTATTCTAGTATATTTAAATCATATATTGCTAGAGATGATTTTAGAGAGAAAAAAATGATTTGAACTATTTGATCTTTTTTTTTATACCAAGAATAGAGTATTTATACTTACAAATTAAGTTGATGACATGACGACGTGTGATTAGTTGTTGATGAATAGGGGTTCATTCTAGGATCCAATACTTGGGTTCTTGGATCCTAACTCTATGGATGCATCGTCAGTAGGCGTCAAACAAGTTTTAGAGCTTCCCTATTCCCTTGAAGCATTGTGGTGTAATGAGAAGCTCTTAAGAGTATTTATCGTTGTAGATGGTGTCTAAGTATCAAATGTGTGCTTCATAGGTGTGAAGATGTCGAGTGTCAAAGAAATATTGGTGAGGCAGAAAGGCTTAGAATGACGTGACTTGTTGACTACCAAGTATCGCGTGGACGCCTTGTAGACATAAAAATGGTCTCTTTAGAAGTCTTGAGACACACTTTAGATGTGGTTCCACGTACTCTTTCTTGTACAATTTGTCGATACCGTCGTTGTCGACCAGACTCGGCGTGATTTGTCCCTATTGCCCGATAGTGTCGTGTCTGATGTAGTTTATAATTCCGTCTATCCATGATGGCTCTGTGCTCATTGTGTATATCTTTGTGTTGTTGTGTATGCTTGGTTATTGGACAGTGGGAAAACCAATCGTATAACATACTGTAACTGATGACCGTCGTTTGTTTCTAACAAAATTTTAGCTCATTTTCCCTCCATATTGTTTGCTTCGTATAACATACTGTAACTTATTGCTTGCATGGGCTTGTGCTAGATGTCGAAATCTATGAACACCACGCTCCACATTATCCTTCTTCTATATGCTTAAGGCTATCTCAATGTTCGATGCAGTGGATGATTGTAGAGGACTATAATTTGATAAGCCGAGAAGTACTGGCGAATCCACTTGAAGAGATGTAGAGGACAAACGCTAACTTCTCAATGCTCGAGTATATCTGCTTGGAGTTTTAGAATAGTGTTGACGAAATAGATCAGGTGTTGCTCCTTATTCCTATCGCTCATCAGAACCAAGTTGACGACTTCTTCGACAAATTCCATATATGAGAAGGCTCGCCTGGCTCGGGTAGACAAACAGGGGGACAGCCTAGGTATGTTTTAGTTCGAAGAACATATTTCCGTAGTCTTTTGTCGAATTTGTTTGTCTTTCTCATGATTCTAAACAACAGTAAGCATTAGTTGGCCAATGTAGATACAAATCGGCTGAGGGCGATGACACGACTAGTTAGTCTTGCACTTCTTTCACATTTTTTGGTTGTTGCATGTTGTTTATGGCTTCAACGTTTTCTGCGTTTATCTCTATATCTATGTGTGTGATCATGAAACCTAATAACTTTCTTATTTGAATGCCGAAAACATAAGAATGATTTTCAATAAAACATTATACTACAAATCAAGACAAACATCACATTATAGTAGCTCAAATCATGAATTAATACTAGTTCTCTTGGTATTATTTACTACTCTTCCGTGCAACGCACATGATGAATACTAGTACATAATAATAAAAGACAATTATTTCATGTACATAATACTCTCACAGAGACCAAAATATGCATGTATTATCACTTATTACTTGTAATACATAATGTTTTACTATATTATTTTTAAAATGAATTTTATTTAATAATTGATGATGCTATAAATGAAAACAATTTTATGTACTTATTGAAAATACACATTTGTCCTTTTGAATACAATTCATTATGGTAACATTTGTGTGGTCTCTATAAAAATTCTGAACGCAAATTTCATTTCGTCTCACGGAGATATGTCAAAAAATAATTCCTAAAATGAAGACGTGATAGATGAAAATGAATAAAGCTTTTCGTTTACATTATATTTTGTTAGAACTCTTAAAAATCTAAAATAATACTTAACAAAAATTACGAACCAATGTATTATATTGTAGTTATTGAATTATTATATAGTATAGTGCTCCCACTGATATTAACTTCTGGATCCGCCGCTGGCTCCATCCAATCGCTATATATATACCTAAAATGCAAAACAAAAATAGAAATACCAAGACCAAAGGTTTGAGAACTTGAACCGCCGCAAAAGCTCCAACAGAGAAGTCCAGCACACGATATTTCTCGGGCATATTGGCGTTATAGATCCCCTAGTTTCGACCTGCTTCCCAGAGGTCCCGCAACTTGTAGACGTAAGTCTCGGCCACGATTCCCTGGCCGGACTTGAGGTGTTGCAACAACCCTTTGAGGTAAATTTTCGCATTTGCCGCCATCGCTTCCACCTCCCCCGGATAGCTGCCGAAGCTAGGCCACCCTGTCTCTGCAACGACCACAGGGATGTTCTTATAGCCCGCCATCTCCATCACATGGACAAGTGCGTCGACCATTATGTCGAAGAGGTTCCAGTACTGGACGCCGTTGTCGATGAAGACTAAATTTGTCTGATTCAACAGTGTCTTATTAGAGAAAGCCAACTCTATCGGAAGTTCCGAAGAATATGCGTTGTAAGGATAGAGATTAATGAGGAAGGGGGAGTTGGTGTCGCGGAGGAAATAAAGCAGGGGCATGCTCACCGATTCACCATACAGCTCCTGGAATGTGGCGGCAGAGGAAGGGAAGGTGGTGATCATTATATTCATAAAGGAGAACGCGAAAGAGAGGTGATCTCGCGGATGCCGATGTCCCAGAGCGCAATGTAGACGTTGTTCATGGCGGGAAGGAGTAAGGCGCAGAGTCGAGGAGAGGTGTCGCCGCCGTCGAGGATGTTGTTGAAGACGGAGATAATGAAGATGCGAGCGCGCAGGTAGAAAGGGACTACGTGCAGGTACAATCACTGGAGAACGTTAGACCGATCGGCAGCGAAATATTCTAGAAGAGGATTGGAGATGGAAAGCATAATGGGGCGTTGATGTTGGATAAGGCGCACATCACCGCAGCGTCGGTCTCTGGGAGGCGGACGATGGTGATACGGTAAGAATCGACGATCGAAGCAATCAAGTCGGTTGAGGAATTTGGGGGATGGGAAGTAGAGTAGGTTACTTCGACGGAGGAGACCGAGGAAATGCAGAGAAAAGCGAACGCGGCGAAGAAAAAGAAAATTCAGAAAGAATAAGAAGAAGAAGAAGAAGACATGACTGGTTTGGTTGATTCTTGTTCTCCACTAAAACATTACACTACAAATCAAAACAAATATCACATTATAGTAGCTCAAACATGAATTAATAATAGTTTTCTGGTATTATTTACTACTCTTTCGTGCAACGCACGGGATGAATACTAGTACACAATAATAACAAACAATTATTTCATGTACATAATACTCTCTCTGAGACCAAAATATGTATGTATTATCACTTATTACTTGTAATGCATAATGTTTTACTATAGTGATTTTTTAAATGATTTTTATTTACTAATTGGTGATTCTATAAATGAAAACAATTTTATGTATTTACTGAAAATGCACATTTGTCCTTTTGAATACATTTTATTATGGTAACATTTGTGAGGTCTGTATAAAAATTCTGAACATAAATTTCATTTCGTCTCACGGAGATATGTCAACAAAATAATTCCTAAAATGAAGACGTGATGGATGTACATGATTAAAGCTTTTCATTTACATTATATTGTGTTAGAACTCTTATAAATCTAAAATAATACTCAACCAAAATTACGAACCAATGTATTATCATGTAGATATTGAATTATTATATAGTATAGTACCCCCCACTGATATTAACTTATGGATCCGCCACTAGCTCCATCCAATCGCTATATACCTAATATGCAAAACAGAAATAGAAACACCAAAATCAAGGGTTTGAGAACTTGAACCGCTGCCACAACTCCGACAGAGAAGTCTAGCACACGATATTTCTCGGTCATATTGGCGTTATAGATCCCCTAGTTTCGACCTGCTTCCCAGAGGTCCCGCAACTCGTAGACGTAAGTCTCGGCCACGATTCCCTGGCCGGAATTGAGGTGCTGCAACAACCCCTTGAGGTAAATTTTCGCATTTTCCGCCGTCGCTTCCACCTCTCCCGGATAGCCGTCGAAGCTCAACCACCCGGTCTCTGCCACGACCACAGAGATGTTCTCGTAGACGTAAGTCTTGGCCTCAATTTCCTGGCCAGATTTGAAGTGCTGCAACAACCCCTTAAGGTAAATTTTCGCATTTGCCGCTGTCGCTTCCACCTCCCCCGGATAGCCGCCGAAGCTCGGCCACCTGGTCTCCACCACGACCACAGGTAAGTTCTTGTAGCCCGTCATCTCCATCGCATTGATAAGTGCGTCGACCATTATGTCAAAGAGGTTCCAGTATTGGACACCGTTGTCGATGAAGACTGAATTTGTCTGATTCAACAATGTCTTATTAAAGAAAGTCAATTCTATCGGAAGTTTCGAAGAATATGTGTAGTAGGGGTAGAGATTAATGAGGAAGGGGGAATTGGTGTCGCGGAGGAACTAGAGCAGAGGCATGATCACCGATCCACCATACGGCTCCTGGAATGCGGCGACAGAGGGAGGGAAGGTGGTGGTCATTATATTCATAAAGGAGAACGTGGAGGAGACGATGAT
>JAYMTF010002894.1:0-16722 GCA_036897485.1 Pelargonium nanum | reverse complement strand
GGACACATCACTTTCACGAGAAGCGTCCTGTACTGGATTGCCCAGTGCCTTGGATCCGTTGTCGCTTGCTTGCTCCTTAAATTCGCCACCGGTGGACTGGTAATTAAATTTAGAAAAATGTTGCATTTTAAAAAAAATTAATTTGGTTGTTTTAATTTTAATATTTTATTTCTTTGATTACGTAGACGACATCAGCTTTTGCGCTATCGAGTGGAGTTAGTGAATGGAACGCTGTCGTTTTTGAGATAGTGATGACCTTTGGTCTGGTCTACACTGTGTACGCAACGGCCGTGGACACAAAGAAGGGAGATTTGGGAACCATTGCACCAATTGCTATTGGTTTCATTGTTGGTGCCAACATCTTAGCCGGTGGTGCGTTCGATGGTGCATCGATGAACCCAGCCGTGTCGTTTGGACCCGCCGTGGTGAGCTGGACATGGACCAACCACTGGGTCTACTGGGCGGGTCCATTGATCGGTTCAGCCATCGCCGCCCTGACCTACCAGACCGTCTTCATCAGCTCATCAAACACTGATTACGAGGAGCTTCCCAACTAAGGAAGAAGATAGTGTCTGTCAATTCTAAATGATGCAAATGTTTTTGGGTTTTAATGGTGTGGGTGTTGTTTGTATCTGGATGTTGTTGTTCATTTTCAATTCTGTGTACTTGTCATGCTTCCTTTTTGTTTAATGAAAAAAATCATTTCTTCTGTTCATTTACTTGTGCTCCACTCTGTGCCAATGTCATGGTCTACACTCTACTGGGTGGGTGTTCATTTAGTACCATTAGTTCATCATATTTACACGATAAGTTTTCTTGGACATTATATCAATGATCTTAACGTGATAAAACAAATAAATTTACTTCAAAATGCTTGATTTACTTGTACAAACAACCAAACAGTTTTGTGTGGAGAAGACACATTTCTTTTAAGTTTCTACTCTTCAATTAAAAATTGAGTCAACTTCAAAATTTTAAGAGTTATTTTGCTTTAAATCTGTGAGAGATGACACTCACTATTGAATCTACAGCTCCTCCACTGCATACAAATATTTTGACTAATACAATACATCTAAAAGAACCAAAATCATTGGCAGCTCCTTTTCCTTTTCTCACTTTTTCATCAAAAGGATTTTGTAGAGTCAATTATGATCTCTTTTTATGAGCGGTAGTTGGAATTTTTTTTCTCGGTATATTATATCATATTAAGTAAACACAAATTTTTAGTAAATTCAATCTGATAGGTTTTTAATTCTTCTTACTTTTCAGTCGTATTTTAGTACTTATGTTTAATCCATAGTTAATTTGTTTTTACTTTCTTGGTGGAAGTTGTTGTAAGTCTTCATTTGTTGGAAGTTTTATTTTTTATTTCCTTGCTGGAAGTTGTTTTTTTTTCACCACGAGTGAGTTTTGCTTGGAACTATTGACGTCATATACTTTTGATGAAAATAATGTCTAATCTTATTGTTTCATTGTTGTAGTCAAGATTTTACCAAATATATGTCAATCAATAGTTTTTCTGATCATTCAATATTTGCAAATCTAGTTACTCAAGTTAAGATTTTTAGTTTTACGTCAGGTCTATATCTAATAGAGTTTGTTATTCACCATTAATCTTAATGAAATTATTATTTCATTAGAAAAGGACTCAGTAAATATTGTCCAGGCTTTCAGTTCTGAAGCAGCGTTGTAGGAACTCGAAAGGTACTAATACAAATACATGATACGCAGCATCTGAGGTTTCATAATCCCAATTTTCCATTTTGCCGGCAACTGTTTCATCAACATCTAAATTCCACATACGAAAAGAGTACCTTCATCTTCACATTTTCTTCTTCCTCTCATGCCGCTTAGAAAGTTTTGATTTACGCTGCTTAAACAAATGCACGTACAGTTTCAACCACAGAAAAGGGTAGCAGAGAAGCACAACCTGAATTGAAAATGTCAACTGAATTTAATAAGTATATTCAAACAACATGCCAATAAGGTACTTGCATACTTACATTCCGCTATGACTGATCAATGAATGCCTGAATGGTAGATACACGAGGAGAGAGAAGAGATCACTCCCTCACTCATATTGTCTATTAAAATATTCTCAACTTAAAATAAAGATCAATCATACCTGGACAAAATTATAATAGCTGATGGGGAGGCCAAGGAAAGAATCTCCGTAGAGGTGTTTCTCCTTGATATATGGAAGTGCTTGGTACATGAGCCACACTGCGGAGTAAAGACTAATCAGTGAAACGAAGCATTCAATAATTAATGGTAATTGAAAGAGAAATGAGTGGTTTGGGGCCGATTTTATTGATACTGGTCAGTAGCGAACTCTACTATAGACAACTAAAAATTGCAAACCAATATGCATAGATGAGAGTATGGACTCACTTTCACCAGGAGCCACTCCTATAGGAAACAGAACAATGAACGCCGTGTACCTAGTGAAAAGTAAAATTGACATAAACAGTTCAGATGTGTTGGCTTCTGCAAGTATATTTCAGTTTATTGCTGACTACAAGGAAAAATAAAAACCTGAGATAGGTGATCCAAGATGGACAATGTCCCAAGCAACTTAATGCATAGTGTGGATACCTAATTATCTGCAGCCAGGTAAAAGTCATCTCATATATTGTATGCACTTTGTAAAAGACATGAAGCAAAACCAGATATAAAACTGGATATACCCACACGGATGAAGAAACAAAAAGAGAGTGTATAAGGGTATGTTGTAAGACAAATAGTGAAAACATAGAAAGACATATATGAAATCCTCCATGCGAATGATAATAAACAGATAGTAGTAGCCACTAGACAGTTAAAACTAGTGTCAATTTAACCTTGCACCGTTTATAGGAGCAGCCACTATAGAGACCTTTTGATTTGTCATCAAGCAATAAAATCGCCGTATAGATTGACCAAAACTTTCCATCATACATGCTTGTATGACACTCCCTCTGTCCCAGATTGAGTGTCACTTTCTATATAAAAATCTGTCCCAAAATGAGTGTCCACTTTTTTTTTTTTTGTTAGATGCATGAATTACCAACATTATACTAAGTTAGCAACCTCGTGAGTTTGTTAACCCAAGAGCTAATGAGGGCACAAGGGGCAATGACCATCCTTAACTACCTTATCCTTAATTATTGTAAGAAATGGGAAGGTGCTTAAGTGGACACTCATTTTAGGCTTCTAGGACGGAGGGAGGAATAGAAATTTACAAAGGATCTGCCGTTGTGGACATAACCACTTATAATCTTTGCTAGTTACTTCTTTTCATGTACTTGTAGCACATGCCTTAGATACGTACTAAAGTCTACTCTATTGTGCCTACTTCCTGTATGGAAAGATCTTGCTTTCTTTATGGATCACCCAGCAAACGGACAGACAATTTTGCATGGATGAAAGAGAATAGGCAAGAGCTTGAGTCTATTGGCTTGGAGTACCAGAAATTGAATGTACGAATACTCTGTTCCCTAAATAGAATAACTTCACTAAAAAAAGGCACGCCTAATAAAATTTCCAAATTGTGACAACTGTGTTAATGTGTGTTAGAAATGATGAATGTTCAATATTAGACAATTTGGACAAATATTCCTGCATAAGTTTTATCATTTGCTATCCAAGATAAGCTTGTTTCACAAGTTTCTGAAGGATAAATTCTACTACCAATGACTTCTAACTTTCAAAAGATTCCAGTTATGTAATAACAAATAAACCTCATTACAAATGCAATCAATGATAGCTTTTTAATTATACACCCCCAACCAAAAAAGAAAAGAAGAAGAAGTTAATGTGCAAGGACATTTTTTCAGCAAGCTCGTAAAATACACAAGAGCAGTGCTACATTTGTCTGCTCTAAAAGACACTGTGTCAGTGTGTCCATGCCGTATATATGATATTCATCATAAGCATTTATAGCAAGGACCACTTGTTAGGTAAAAACCTAATATTTCGGCCATTTAGTGGTTTCTTTACTAATCCTTTCCCTCCATGTTCCCTAAAACCTACATTTATAGACATCTCCGCCTCTTGAAGTTAAAATGTATTTTTGTTATTGAAGCACAGTAATTGCATTAAACATTGTCATCCAAAAAATCATGCAGCTTTAAACCAGGACAACATCCTAACCTCACTCAGGCTCCAAGCAAGAAAAGTTATGAAAACGGATGGCAATTCCTGGACCTATCAAAGGTTAAAATGGAGAATTGCAGTCAGTGTGAAGATAATGAACATGAAATCAAAATTTCTATAATTTGTTGATAATCATTCCCAAGAGAATTCCACGAACCTCGGTGATTCCACGAACAATTGCCAACAGAAAATGAGTCCTTCCACCCCACTGCATAAGAGGAAGAAGCGCCCCACTCGGCACGAGACCTTTACTCCACAGTGTAAACACAAAAATCAATACTACACAAAAGCAAATCATCAACAAAACCAAAAGGGCATATTACACAAAACCCACCAATGGCTCCATGTATGACCTCCAAGAACGCAGCAGTTTGCAGAAAACCTTAAATCAATTATACAAAAAATACATAAAACAAAGCAATCAGATTACTACACAGTTTGAAATGCTACCAAACACATATCCACTATTTCAGTTCCTTCTGATTTTCCCGGACACCAAACACAAATTAGCTCGAGGAGACGGAAAGGCAAATGTTACTCACAAATTAGCTCTCCGGCGGAGGCATAAGCTCCATGGACAGATTTGGTGAGTACAAAACTGCTCAGAACTCTGAAGAGAGCAAGTGCCCTGCCAGAAAACAAACAATTTGAAACAGAAATTGCGAGAAAGTGAAAGGAAAATGTGAAAAATATAGAGAAGAAGCAGAAGATTACCATCCAAAGGACTGGAGAGAGTTGTAGAGGAAGAGATAGAGATTGGACAGTTGGGACATTTTCTATGATTGATCAATGTGGTGGCCTCTAGCTAATGGCTACGATCCTGTGACCTTTGCCCAATCCAATACTTCAACACTTGCTCGCGCCTTTTCTATCTTCCTTCTGCGTTTTTTGCTAAATAGATGGGTCATTCAAAAGTCACTCTCGGCCCATAATCTATCCTTTTTGGGCTGGCATTATCCTTTATCTGACCCATTGGCTCATCACATAACCTTTTCTTCTTAAAAAAAGGTGGGTGGGGAGTGGGGTGTTCACAATTGGGACAAGGAGCTCTATTTGTGGAGAATATGGAAAAGAGTGGGAGCTCTTCTTGGGGTGATGTTTACGAAATAGGGGCTCTCTTTGTGGCCTTTTGAGATTTTCGTAAGGGCTTAGTCCTTTTATACGGCGGGCGCGACAAACAGTTGGCATATGAAGAGTGTGTGTGCCTAGATTTGATCTAGAAATCAAAGTCATGGCATGTGGTAATGAGACTGACATGGGAGCGAGTACGAATCTCGTTGTCAATGACGAGCTTCATTCTCATGATAACGAAGTGATGCTGTGACATGGTGGCACGAGGTCGCGGCCTCGGAGCAATGATGAGTTTCGTTCTCACTGTAACAATGATGAACTTTATTTTCATGACAACGAAGTGATGTCGCAGCATAGTGGCAGGAGGCCATGACTTTGGAGTGTCAACTTCGTTCTCGCGAGACGACAAGTTCGTTTCTCATTATGATGCCTATGTTGATGACTGGCGAAAATGATGATGATGGTGCAGTATGTTATTTGAGTGTGCATAAGTGCAGGTTGGACTCCTGTACAGATGCTGCCACATTTAATTTTCGAGGAAAGAACCAATGTGGCGCTCAGACCCGACGTGTCATTTATAAAATATCACCCAACACATAATTAAAGTAAATTCTTTATTTGAGCCCAATAGAAAGTAGATTCCACATATTCGGGCCTGAGTAAATTTCGAGCATAAAGTTGTGATGAAAAAGCGCTGCAACCCAACTGAAAAAAAATTTATTGGGCTGAAAGCCCAATATTTACTCGTGATGGAAAATCTTTCCAATTCTCAGTCCCAAGAAAGATCATAAATTGCGAAACCGGAAATCACACTTTGCGCGCGCAGGTTCAAACTGCAGATCATAAATTGATGGTGCGAGTGGTGATGGAAGGGTAAAAAAGTTGGGCTCTAAATTGCCATGGCGTCAGCGGTAAGAGTTCAAAATTTATACGTTAATTCTTTCATTTTCCCGTGATTTCTCTTCAGCCAAACAGAGTTGTACTGAAAAAAAAAATCACAAAATGCTATTCTTCAGCTACATTAGGGATTCAGCTTTATCTACATTTGTTCCTCAGCACTTCCATACATAATTAAAAATTAGAATCATTCCTAACTCATAGTTTCGCGATTTTGTTCGGTTAGTTTTACCACCGAATGCAGGTCCGGATCAAAGAATTTTCAGGAAATGCATGGAACCTAGGGTTTAATTCATTGCATAATGAGGTAACTAATCTGATTAAATGCTTATTATTGCAATTTTTTTTTTTGCAAAAGAATTTTGTGCTAAGCGTAGGAAAAGGCTGATTTGAAGCTCACCATTGTTGCAGATTTCAAACGCGTGTTTATGTTCTGGCTGATTATGTATAATGTGTTACTTGTATCTGATTATGTCTAGGCTCAAATAGTATTGCAACATCTGTTCAAAATAAGAGGGGGTTTTCATTTGTGTGCTAGGCTGCTAGTTAAGTGATTTGAGTCCGGTTCTAGATTCTACTTGTTATGGAACCTGTTCAGAGAATCCGGTAGACAAGTTTCTACTTAAGAGACTTAGTTATGCGCAAGCAAGTTTATGGTCTGTAATAATATATACAATTTTATAACTCTAGCTATTTTTCCCCAAACTAGTGCAAGTGAGTGGCATGGTAAAGGATATAAGATTGTATATGCAGCACCAAACTGAATACAATAATTTATCTCTTGCTTCAACTAAATATCTGGCTTTTAATTGACTGATACGGTGAAACAGCAAAGTTTAGGTACTGTAAAGGGTTGCTTATCCGACTTGCATTTCACTGACTCGTTGGATGTTGAGGAAAAATAATAATGATGGACTATAAAAATAGCAAGCTCGATTGTAATGAAGTTGTTTTTAGACGAAATGGATGGAGGGCAAGTTGCCTTGCTATGGAATTTTTTCGAGACAACATATTAAGAACAACAAGTTGCTAGATTGATTTTCAATGAATGAAGCTACAGTATACATGAACTGATGAAAGACAATTCAATTTAATTGTTTATATGCTTGCAAAACACTCACTCATTCATTGGTGACTCTGTCCACTATGCAAAGGCCACAATTATAATAACATTTTGTTTGCTCGAGTCAGTAAGCAGTAAAGTCAGATATGGATCTACATGTTGGTTTAGTATTGATTAGTATCAATAGGAGAATTAAATGATAGATCATTTCAGATTGGAAGAAACCTGAAAAAAAGAAGTCGCCATTATGCTCACATCCTAGGCAAATATGATATTCCATGATCGTGTGACCTAGGATTTATGTGAAACTTATTGTAAATTTGACATCTATTATATGATATACAGGTCTGGAATCATCCTGTAGTTCTTGTTTGATTTTCCAAAATGGCAAAAGCTAGTGTACAGCCATATATTTTTTCCTTTTAAATGTAATAATTTTGCAGCTTTCTTGATTGCCCAACAACCAAAAGAATTGCAAGTAGGTAGTAAGTGTGCATGCAAATTAATTAATCATATGGAAGAAATGGATTTTAGGTGGCAACCACTGAGTTAATAATATTATTTTACACTGATAGAATTATATACATGCTTAAAGGCCATTAGTTTGTGCAAAGCAAGGTGTGTATTAGTATTAATTACTTTATAAAACATCTCTTTCAATTGATTCACTGCTTTGAGGCAGGCCTTAGATGGGTTCAAATCTTGCTTTTGATTAGTTTTATAAGAGAATTTTATTTGCCTGCCTTTTCAGCATTCAACCATAATTACTTTTCTGAGTTGGGGAAGATTGGTGATTTTATTGTGCTTGGGGTAGTAGCGAATTAATGTTTGGTAGCGATTTCTTGCATAGTATGCATATTAGTGAACTGGTAGAACTGACCGCAACTATATTTATCACTCACAACCAAGTATGTATCTACCATGTCAAAAAATCAGATTGATGATAATAAATTACCAGCTTGATTCAAAATTTAAAATTTCATGGTGTATTATACAGTACATCCAGAAACATATTACCTCCTCATGGGAGATTCAATAAGGCTTCTCATTTTTCTGAAATGTGAACACACAGAAAAAAGTGACTTTTTCCCCATGAGTTGGTGTGATTTCTGGATGGTGGAGATCTGTTGCAGAAAACATAGAGAAAACCCATGCTATACAGGTTAGAGCTTCAGGAAAATACTACATATATGAACAAATTTGAATAAATAAAATTAGATTAGCCAGTCAAAGAAGCTATCCCATCGTCATAGCAGTACGAAAACTGATCACTTATGGGGAGAAACACCTTACTCTCTTCTTCTTCCATCCTCCATAGCCAGTCCGGAGAATATTCCCATGTTGGAGAGGCGATTGGAAGAGAAGAAAAACTGCAACCTTCTTCACTATAGCCGTCATAAACTGGTTTCATAGTGCTCTCTTCTGATAAGGCAATATCTTTCCATATATCATCCATTGAGTACACCTGTTCACTTTCTTCTTCTTTCTCACTCTTCTTTTTTGTGGAAGTTGGTATGACAGGCCCTCCAGTATCATAAAATCTGACTTCTCCAGTCTCAGGGAAGGGCAATGAACTCACCTTTGGATCAGTTGACAGTGAGGAGGAGCAATTAGAAGACGAGGATGATGGAGACACTGCTCGCTTCCTCTCTTGAGCCTTTTTCCGCATGTGTGTTCTCCAATAGTTCTTTATCTCATTATCTGTTCGCCCTGGTAATTTGCGAGCAATTCGCGACCACCTGCATGAGCTTATTGTCATCACTACGTATATATAAGTAAATTCTTGTACTCCAAATAAAGATATATAGTGGAGAGAGAGAAAGAGAGATGATTATAATTCTCAAACCTGTTTCCCCATTTGGAGTGAAGTTCAAGCACGAGGCGCTCTTCATGGGGCGTCATCTTCCCTCGTTTGAGACCAGGGTGCAGGTAATTAACCCACCGTAACCTGCAGCTCTTTCCTGTTCTGTTCAAACCTACAACAAAACCAGGGGGTTAAAGGTTGCTCCTTCCAAAACCGCCCATCTCCAGATAAGCCTACCTATTATTTGTCTCCCGCCACCTTCAAACCTGAAACTTTTGCTATAAAGTCCCATCGTCGATCGCCAAACAAGCCAACAAAGCCAACCAATTGAAGGTCTTCCTGTTCGGTCCATGGACCTTTTCGAATTTCCTCTTGCACCATTTTCCTTTTTTTCACTTCAGTCTTTCTCTCAAATTCTTTCTGGAAAGGGAACTTGCTCCACCTATTTACTGGTATATGGAGACCTTAGTGTACACTACAAATATATATATACACACACTCATAAATATACAAGCCACTTTCCTCGTTAAAAGTTGTATGTGATAATCTTTGTCATTTTAATATATTTATTTTACATCCTAGCCATACGTGTTGTGTGCGCATGCTCCACCAGTGATGGTGAACCTTATGCATCTGATGTCAGCCATTTTAACGAAAATAATCAAAGTAAGAGATCGATCTGTTGGTGTAACTTTCATAATCAGAGCTCATTATGACAAGAGCACTAAATTAACCTGATTGTTGAGCCGCCTGGGTAATAGGATCTAACAATAACAATATTTCAACTCATGTTTCAGATACGTTATATTTTCCAATTCTATCATTTCTAGATGAGATGGAGTGATATCAATGTCATATTTAAAATTAAACTGATATTAAGATTCCCTTCAAAAAAAAAAAACTGATATAGAGATCCATTTTTGTATAAAATTCATGCATGTTGTTAGGAATTATGATTTCTAGAATAATCTTTAGTGGATAATTTAGCTGAGGACTTAGTTGGATAAAAGGGAATAAGTTAATGGATATTGCTATATTTTCTCCTCCATCCAATTTGAGGAAATAATGTCCCTTGACTTTAGTTAAGGCCAGAGTTATAAGCTAAAAGAGGACAAAACTTGAAAAGCAGGGAATAGGAAACAACTGTTTAGGTGTCATTTAAGTGACCTTCTTTCTCCATTAAAAGTTTGAAAATAGAATAGGTTATTGCTCAAGAAAATCTATTTTATAGTGTGAGTAAGATCTGTTTCTACTTAATAAAGATAGTACAAGTTGTTTCTGTGTTGTCCTCTGTGGTCTGTAGATTGAAATCATGTTAGGCTGCTTTAGCTTTATATGCTGCTTTATCTACAATTAAGGTTGTATTATATATAGAACTGGCCAAAATAATCAGCTGAATGTTAGTAGGAATTTGCCTGAACAACATGATAAAGCTGTGTTAGACATGTTTCCTTCATGCTCTTAAAAAGTTTGCTATGTGAGTTCAATTTTTTTTTTTCAATAGGCATGCTTTATGAGGTTATTCATAGACATTCATTAAACTTTTTGTATGACCTTACAAGAATATGTCCAATTGTCCATCATGGATAGCCTTAAACCAGTTCCCCAAGCTTGAACTGGCTGATGAGAAAGAATGAATAACTGTTTTTTTTTCTTTGTCTAGGAGTTTATTCATTCTGGTCACAGAGCCTTTAGTAATATATCCCTTCAAATCTAAAGATAATTGTAGTATATGTTCAACTTGTTGTCAGTTACCACACTGCCTGAAACTCTCAAGTCTCAGTTACCACACTTCAGGAGTTCAAGTTATCCACTCCTGCCGGTGGGCAAATGGAGGTCCCAAGCCTAACCAGGCACCTGGGAAGGGTACGCCCGGAAGGCAAGTCACAAGTCCATTATGGGCTCCACATCCTCATTGACCAATCATGCACTGCCACATACCGACCTTGATTTGTAAGTATAAATACCTTTTTTTAAGGGAGAGGGGATCTCATTATTCACATTTTCAATTTCCCTCTACATTTTCTCTATATAGAATCCTCACTAGTGAGGTGTTATGCAGATTCATTCGAAGTAGATTTTTACTCTCATGCCCGAGTCGGATTTTTGGGCACACACTTGTGTTTCCCGTTAACGGTGTGCTATTCTACCTTGTGCAGGCTCCAGGACCCAAGACCCTAAACTCCAGCCTCCGGCTTTAAGGAATCATTACTCCAGATTTAGAAAATATTTTACCCCGACACATAGATAAAAATTCCATCCTAGTGTGTTACTTGACCCTGGGTCGAACAAGCGCATCAGTAATGGTTTTTACGTCTTTGTGCATGGTGATTGTCTTTTTTTTTTGTTTGTGAGATTGATGTATACTTTTTAGTGCCATGAAAAGAAAAAGGATTTTATATCCATGAGTTGAATAGCTGCGCCTTTATTATATATACTATACTCATCAAGGGAATTTAATACTGGGTCTGACCTGCTGCTGTGGTATTTACAGGACCACTTAGGAATGCGAAGTTTGGCCTACTTTCATTTTCCAATTCTGATTTGACAACCAGCAAGCAATGGTTTAAGAACGGTTATAAAATTTCTCACTTGCAGCAATTTGATATAGTAAACAGACATTTAAAGTGGAATATGGCATCATGTACCCCTGTTAATTCTAATAGCATTTTATATTTGTTGGTGATCTTTGCACTGTGCAGAGCAATGTGGATCTGCAAAAAAGGAATTGTACAGGAAGATAATTTGGAAGATGGCTCCTTGCTTTTAGGGGTTCGCTGAGTGGGGTGGGGATATAAAGATTAGCCAAAAAGATGAACCAGCGTGACGTGAACACCACCATTTCGTGGTCACCCCACTTAATTTTATCCCCAGAGCTCCCACAGACACATGAGAGGTATTGACGCGTGGACCTGTCACTATATTTTATTTGAAATATTTATTTATTTATGGGAAGATTTGTGCGAGAAATTTTGCCATTGCACGACATAAGTAATAAATCTAAATTGCTTTATTTGTATGAACTAAGATTGTACCTTTCCCATTACGTTTGCTTTTATAACTGGAGGGAGGGAGGAAAAAAGATAGAAAGCAAAAATGAATGGGATATTCTTTCCTATATGCTTAGTATGGAATCTTATAATTGTTCGGTTTTACGGAGAAAAGAGAAAACAATGGATGTCTTTATATTGAACCAAGACCCTTACTTTCTACTGGAGAATATAGCCAATATCTTCTAACCTTCATATTATTGGAAAACTTATAATAAAAGCACATATGAGTCACATTGCATCCCTTTGGACCTTAAAGGTTCTCTGCAAAATAAATAAATTATAATTGATGTTTTCTTCGATTCTTCATCTGTGTCCTTTCCTTCCACTTCATGAATTGGGGGATAGGGAGTTTGAAGTTAGTACCTCTTTACATTTTTTTTATGAAGAGTAATATTGCTAAAACAAATGCTTGTTGTTTATCTTGCTTTATTTCAATTTGAATTCTGCTATTCCTCCAGTGATTTGTGACTGCGACTTTGGTTTGAGCCCTTGTATTACACTAAGTTTTGTATTTTCGCTTGCAAGAACCTAATATTACACTTAGGACCAAATGTTTTAATTCCCTACTTTTGGTCATGTATGCAACCATTAGTGAAAGATGATACTCCCTCCATCCCAAAATGAGTTTCATGTATCAATTGCATTTTTGTCCCAAAATAAGTGTCTTGTTTCGTTTTTCAGGAAGTTAGTTGTGCATGAATTACGAATACTGTCTCTACAATAAGTTAGTTAATATTTCTTAAGTTTGTTACAACACATGTGCATGGGGGAAAAAAGAGGAAACATACAACATTAACTAACTTCTCCTTTATTTTTCTCAAGACAAAAAGCATGACACTTATTTTGGAAAGGAGGTAGTGTTATGCGTATGCACACGTGGCCTAAACAAGGAACCACCCATTTGTTGGTACCACGTACATTGAGCTATGCATCAATGATATCTAGTATCCTGTGAAGATATATATAATAAATATGCACTAGTGTTTACTATTCATATGATAAGATAAAATATTCTTCAATCATTACTGCTTTTTGGTGCTTTAATCAGGGATTAGCTTAGGAGTCATGTTTATCACTGCTGCTAGCAATTTAATGGCAGAGTTGATTAAAAATCTCAAATTCAGGCATCATGTGAAATGATAGTTCTATGTTTAAATCATGTGAAAGCTTGAATCAAACTTTTTCTTGCGAGCCGGTCATTATATGAAATTCTTTAAGAGTTGCATCAGTAAGTACTCTTTTTTTGTGAATCTTTTAGGTTTGATATAAATGGTTATCTTTGATAAAACTTAGTGCACTTAGAATTGAACAATTACACTTGTTTAGGACATCTCCATTGGTGGTTAATAGGAGTGTAATAGCATCAAAAGTGGTGCATTACACTCATATTATTCATTGTGTGAGTGTAATAGCTATTAACCACATAATATATATTATAAACATAATGCAATGATTACATATGGCACTTGTCCATTTTGTTCATCCAATCCATTAAAAATGCTTACAATAATATTATAATAATAATAGTTGGTCCATAATATTATATCTTTAGAGTATAAACTATTGTAAGATGAATATAATAAAAATAATGGGATGAAGTGGCACTTGTGGGTAGGGGTGGCAGTCGGTTGGATCAGATCGGATTTAGTTCAGACTTCATCGTGAAACATGAGATCTGATCCGATCTGATAATATATCCAGACCGTATTTTTATGGATTGGATTTTGGATGCCCATGGATTCGGATCCAAATTGCCGGCTCTACTTGTGGGTCCATGGTATTACAGTGTGTAAACCATTGGAGATGCCTTAGAGTATTGTAGGGATGCAAAGGAGCTCAGAGTGTAGTTACATACTCATTGATTCCAATGATGGAATCTAATCGATCATCTCTTCAAGATTATGTATGTAAGTCCATCACTCAATTTATTCATTACATATTGCATAGTTACATTTGTGCAATTTTTATTGAATTGTAAAGCAAAATTCCTTTTATCTTCCTTTATTGTCTATACTGGTTATCAGTCAAAGGGAGGCGAGCCACTAATCAGGATTAGAATGATTAAGAAAACACTACGGCCATCCAGTGGGTCACAACTTCCACTATCTTTTGGTTTTTTATCTTGTATATTATTCCATTTGGTTGCACAGTGATTAAGCAAGTAGTAACAAAGGATTAATAGGTGTGATTAGATTAATTTATTGCCGATTAAGCATCAGATTCTGAGTGCGATGAGCATTTTCTGAATCCAGAAGATACTCAATATTTTCGTTGACAGGAGCAAGATTGGTGACAATTTAATATGTTATCTCACTAAGAATGGTAACCTTTATTTGGTGTCATTTCATTATTTATTGTTGTATGAGCATTCCCATTTTCATTGTTTATTCTTTCTAAAATGCCTTGTATGCCCTTGAATATTTTCATTACATCAACCATTATGAAAATCAAATATGGACAATTACCTTTTGACCAGTGTAGTGTTATCTTGTTGTGAAAAGTTACTGATGCACATTTTCTGTTCGATTTAGACTGATTCTGTCACGAAACTTGATGCAGGAAATCAGTTTCATTAAAAGAAAATACCTATTTTCTCTATGTTCACCTTTTAACTAATGAACTTGATTCTTGGGTGCAACGGTAAGGTTGTTGCCTGCGAGCTTATTTGAGCAAGAGAATCAACCTCTCTTCAAAAATATGAGTGTACTGTACCGTCCTTTAGTCGAGTTTGAACTGTAATGTTCTGTTGTTGATATTAACCTTTATATTTTTGTGGCTGTTGTTTCTGCGCGAGATGTGATACTATTGTTGATATTGATATAGCTGGCTTGGCTTATCACTTCCCCTTTCTCAATCTCAGGCACCACGTTAGAGTTCAGAAATTTAGAATCATTGGGATGAAGACTTCACAGGCACACTTGTGTCATGTTCTGATCATGAAAGCAAATGCACGCACTTCCTACGGTAAGTATTACAAACCGACAAGAATGACTCTTATCTTGATAGACCGATCGTCACTGTCACAATTGTTTCTCCACAGTGTTAATATTTGATGGATGAACAAATGTGCGTAGTGTGGTTTGCCAGTGCCCACCTGAGACAGAGGCAAGGAAAATGACTACCTTGGGAGCTCCTTTAGCATAGATATGCTTGCCTAGCCACAAATGGTACGTCACTTTGTTCACTTTTTAAAGCCATTTATGTGTTATATGCATGACCCACTTCCACCATTTTATATGGTTCTGATAGATTGCTGATTGCTTTTGCTTGGCTAGTAATGCATTTTGAAATTACAAAACTAATTATGAACTTGGCATATATTAAGGGTGTTAAAAATAAACTGTTGACTAGTAGATTATGATTAATGTTAAAATCTTTTGTGAAGTAATTTTAAGAGGTTGACTTCGTTGGTTTGATCTTTTTTGCACCTATGTAGAAATATTATATCCAGCATCTAAAGATTTTATCTTGAAACGTCTTTAAAATATTCATAATAGTTTCGAGATGCACGCAAATTAGCTTAAAAAACCCTTAGGATAGTGGAAAAAAATTCTTTTGAGACGTGGAGGCACATACTCGCACCCTCTATTGTGTGAGAACTCACTAAGTTCTATTGAATATTGTATTATTACTTTATTAGGAATTGTAATAGGGGAAAAAGATGTGTAAACAACAGTTAACTAACTGTATTGTTTAGACAATTTTAGTAAAGTGAAGAAAATTATGTGATGATAGACAATTGAGTCCCCACAAATATAGGTGGAAATTGAGATGGTGATGCTTGCTAATTTATATGCACCGACAGTCTTAGCTGAAGTTAAATGAGCTCAGTACTTGGCTACTTGCGTGACTTTTGTGACCTTTTATTTATGAAATTAAGCCTTAAAGAAACTATTAGGGTAGAGAATTGCATACAGTATAATACTATAATCCTACCCAACTTGGTCCAACAAAAATATAAAGTTACGAATTTTTTAACTTCGAGTTGGGTGGCAGAAAGGGGTGGTTTCAAGATTTGAGGGGTGAATTTTAGTGCTTTCGATAAGTTAATTCATGATATTTTAGTTCTATTATCTTAATTGGGTAGCGTAGAATTTCGTTTCCGTAGATAGTCAGCGAATTAGGTGGGTCGGCTTTTGCACCCAATCCGAAATTGTAATGGGCCCTTGTACTTGATAGTCTAGTTTGGGTTCGGAGCCCTACAAGCCTATTACATAAATATTGCCAGGCTCAGGCCTTTTACATCAGCCTAGGAATCTTAGCAGGCCTTACAGTCCAGAGCTGGATAGATACTAGATAGAGCCCAAGTTTTTGTTTGGTGTCTCTGCATGTCTCCTACAACCTTAGATTGTTTACATGTAAAGGTTTGGTTCCATGTAGACATGGGTTTTGCCGGAGTTTCCACAGGATGTATTTTTCATTTTCAACTTCAACGAGAGATGAGAAAATCGACCCCGGAAGCAAGAATGGGGGCTGGTCCCATTTTGTTACGGATCAGCTCGCTTATGCAACAACACTACACGATTTGTTGTGGGTCGATCCAGTTTTGTTATAGATCAACTCACTTATGCTGTCCTAGGCGTAGAGGAACCACACCAATCCATCTCGAATTTGGTGGTTAAACTCTACTGCGGTGACGATATTGTAGGGGAGGCCCTGCGGAAAAATAGCTCGACGCCAGGGTGATAAAATGCTTAACA